>CAEGAF010158812.1:0-17875 GCA_903067075.1 Micropoecilia bifurca
TGTGTGTGTGTGTGTGTGTGTGTGTGTGTGTGTGTGTGTGTGTGTGTGTGTGTGTGTGTGTGTGTGTGTGTGTGCACGGTTGCGTTTACGTTCCTCTGTGGATGAACAAAGCTTTGGGATTGTGAGACTTGATGAAGAATGTTGCTGATCAGGCCCACTCACAGTGGACACATGGCCTCGGTGTGACTCACAAACAAAAAGAACATTACCTCCAAAAGAGAAACAGAGGGCGAGTGACTGGGTTAAAACAATGGAGCAATAGATTAGGAGGAGAGCCGTAAAAACACGATCGTGGCTCTGTCATGTGATCAGTAGCACCGTTTCTGCTGATTGTGCTTGTTTTATATCACTTGTCAAACTCGTGGACTAGCAGTAAGACAGCATCCCAACATTTTTTTTTTTTGTCAGCTATGGACGACTGGCGCCTTTGCAGACAGTGACAACGTTGTGTTGACATGATGGCCTCTTGCCCTTCTGCCTCCCGTGAACAGGAAGGCTAGCTTCCTGTTTTGCTGCCGCATCAGTTTGGTGGACAAAAGCACAATGAGGGATTGACACAGGAGCACAATTACAAACTAACTATTTAAGGGACTGGCAAACAATGAGTATCACTCATACACACACATTCAGCTAAACCTCATTTGAGTTATTCACTGCAATCCCTGACCAATGCCAAATCAGCAAACAATCAAGGTTACCTTTAAAAACAACTATCCAGGAGCAAGGATGTGGAACTTTACACTTGAGAAAATAGCCAACAAACTGCATTAGAATGGAAAAAAGGGTTATGAGGATAGAAAGAGGACTTATGGAGCTTCTGAGTCCAGATCCTGAGAAGGTAAGACTGCAGCTGAGGGAGAACGCTGAACCTCTCATATCCCGCCATTGTCCAGCTTCGGAAAAGCCTCGGAACGGGGGCTTCCTCAGGACATGGAGAGAGAGCGCAACTTGGCTGTTTTATAAAAAAAACAACAACACTGGCTTAATTTAGATTGGGTAAAACTGAAAAAAAGCTGGAACACGTTTGTCATAGCACGTGTTCATCTTTTTACAAGTGGCAGATGGATACAAAGCTACTACAACTTAGAAGGAAGACTCCTCGTCTTCAGAGGTCACAGAGTCCAGGCACAGAGGACAGTGCATTAAGAGTTTTATGGTAGGGGAGTCCAGTGTAGGAGCATTGGCAGAGATGTTCTCTGATGAGCAGAGTCTTCACAAGTTTCTTGTTTTGGTAGGTCATTCTAGACATAGTCTGTACTGCAGTTAGCACGATGTAGACACTGCTAGCTGACGATCCATTGATGACTGAAGTGACAACATTCAAGTAGAGGGGAGATGTCAAGAACTTTGTTGACTAATACCATTGAGTTGATTTGACGCAGACCAGTAAGGATGCCCAGTGAAGTTCAATGAACAGAGGAATTGCTCTAGTAGTCATATTGAAGACCAATAGCACTGCCTCATTCTTAACAATCTGTAAAGGTTTCAGAGCACTGGCTGGGAGATCAGGTACGATGGCATTGTGACAAGCAATTTGCCAAAATTGTTATGCCATACACTGTCAGTTGCACTTGTTTTTAAGCTTTGACTTGGTCACTCTTAAAAAAAAAGGAAAACACATTGTTATTAACCATTAAATTGTAACTGAGGCTCACAATTAACATCCTTCCGGAAGGTGGACTTCTGATTTTGCTTCCTCTGACTGATTCTCTTCAAATATTGCCCTGTAATTCCAGTCATCCTTCAATAAACTCTGACTATTTGTCGCTGCTGAAGCAAAACATTACACAGCATCATGCTACCACGTCCATGTGTCAGTAGGAACGATGTGTTCAGGTCCATGTCTAGCGATAGTTGCACGCAGGCCACAAATATAAATTTTTTGTTGCACGATATGATATTATTCCAATTGTTTCCTAAATGATCTGAGATAAACTTTTCCTTGTGACTTTCCAAGTGTAATTTTTATAAAAAGGAGATTTGTTAAATGTCTGATTAACAGTTTATTTATGGTAACATGGTAACTTTGAAGCTACATAATATCTTTCTTCTCCTCTATTATTCACTACTTAGTGTCTGTCAGTCACATTTAATCCTGATTAAAACAGGGTATTACTACCAACATGTTTGGGGTAGTAAAGAGACGAGATCTGAACACTTTCAAATGAAATAAATACTTCTGACAGGCGCTGTTCTTTAAAAAGAATTAGCTGTTAACTTCATGTGTATTCATCTGCATTTCCCTTCCTCAATCCATCTCAGGGCTGTTTAATTTCTGAGTTGATGTTGCTTTAAACCGGCTTCCAGTTTGAAAGCTGAGGTACCAACAGCGGATGGGTGTTGCAGTGTTAGATGGAGATCTTTACACATCAATACCCATGAACCAATTTAAGTAAACAGAAAGCAAAGCTACAAGTGCACAGCATTTCTGTTTCATCAAATGCCATAGATTAGAAAAAGAATAGACAAATTTCAAGAGCACATTGTCTCCAGAGTTTTGCTTTAGCTTTCCAATGTCCGTAAAATGCTGATTCTTATCCTTCAGAAGTGTTTCTGGCATTAAGTAAAGTATTTTCCAAAACTGAGTTGCACTATTTTAGATTTAAAATTGAATATAAAAATAGAAAAATGTAAAAACTGGCTTTAAGTTAGACTTACTGTATTGTTGTGATGTGTGCCGTAACTTCAGAGGAAGGTTTCAGCCCATCTAACCTTTCTTTAGCAGGACTTCATCCGTAAACAATCCAATTAACCAATTTGCTTACGTCTGTTTTCCAGAAGAGGGCGGTGTCAGAACAGTTTTAACAGGAAACTCTGCCGAGCACAATGGAAACATGAAGACCTAACAAATAAATAAATTGAAAAATATATATATCTTCCTCTATCGATTTGTTATTTTCCTCACAGATCATTGTCGTAATTTTAATCTTTGAAATGCGATTTATGTTACACTGAATAAACAGATGAGACGAGACATTTCAGCTGACACTGATAATAACTCTGCCATCATCAGTCTAAGTCAGACGATTGATAATCTAACTTTTAGGACAATATTTTTCGTTTTCCTTTTTAAAAGCAAAGCGTGACGTCGCTATATGAGCGAGGATGAAAGTGAGAATAGTAAAGCCAACGTCAGAGCCGGAGTAGAACCCGGAAGAGTGGTGTTCTTTTCACAATAAAATCACCGTTCACTTTTTTTTTCTTTTAATTATTTTTTTGTCACTGAATTGTGAACGAAGAAGAAAAGTTCCACAAAGCTTAAGTGGGATGTTCGAGACAATTCTAATTAGGCCCCGAAAGGTTTATTACATTGCGCTTTTATTTATTTATTTTTATTATTATTGCTATAATTATTAATTTTATTTCCCTCATGTGGGCCTATTTGTTATGTCTTTAATAACGCTGATGAATGAATAAACGATTGCTCTAAAAGCTAGAAAACACAACCTCTCAATTTAAATTGTACAGGACCGATTTAGATAGATAGATAGATAGATAGATAGATAGATAGATAGATAGATAGATAGATAGATAGATAGATAGATAGATAGATATCTGTAGTTGGCTCTCTCTCTCTCTCTCTCTCTCTCTCTCTTTGTCTCTCTCTCTCTCTCTCTCCCTCTCTCCCTCTCTCTCTCTTTGTCTGCCTGTCTGTCAATCACACCCAATCTTAAGCGACTGCGCCCTTATTTTGAAAGGTCAGTGCGCACACAGTATCCGGGCCCGGTATTGACAGCGCTTGAGAGGCGCACGCACGGGGACACGCCGGAGGAGCGCGGCGCGGCGCGGCGCGGAGCTGGAGGAGGAGGAGGAGGAGGAGGAGGGAGGGTCCTGTATCCGGCGAGAGTAAAAACGTGAAGGTGGAATCCAAGTGAGCAGCGTCGTTTTCTGGTCCGTAGAATCTGCCTGACTGGAGGGAAAATAATAATTATTTTAAAAAAACAAACAAAAAAACATACATACACACACACAGGAGACCTTGGCACAGCAGGAGCGGAAGCTTTATTTGGATCCTACAGCTGATTACGGGAATAATCCTCGCTAAGAATTCTTTGTTTATATTTGCGCGTCCCTCTTTCTGCCAGTGTCTACACCTTCACATGCGACTGACTGGGAGGAAGCAGCGGGTGCCGAGAGCGAGGAGGATCACAACCCGCGATTGCAGGATATTGTTTTATTAATTGCACAATGTGAAGATCTCCTCGTGCTTTATGGGATTATTTTTGGCCGAAGCAGCTTTGTTTTGGATAAGGACGCATTGGGCATCATGAGTTCCAGTGGTAAGTCCGTCCTTGCGCGCCTTATCTCTCCGCTTGGAGTGCAAGGACAATGTAAACAATGATAAAATAAATATATATCCTATAGGAACCATGTATGCTATTTTGTATTCAGTATATAGATATAGATAATTTGCATGTTTTATTTTTCCATCACAAAATGTAGCATTTCTATTATTCACAGACTATGTAAAATAGTTTCTTTTGCAAACATTTACACAGAAGGAAAAGAAAAGGTATGATTATGCGTCTAACTCGGAAAAGGTTAAACACGGGACTTTAAATACATCCAGGGGTCAGAGTTCACCCAGAAGCATTTCTCCACTTCTTCACTCACACAGCAGCAGCAGCTTGGAGGCTCTCAGTGTCTGCCACCTCTGTTTCACCTCCTTCTGGGAGACCAAGTTCAGCTGTTTCACACTGTCCCTGCAGGATCAGCACACCTTGTAACTTGTGAGGGGACAGGGACCTCCCTGTATATCTATGTGTACTGCAGCACGTGACAAATAGCCCTTACAACCTCAGGGAGCCGCTGACATCCTTACCCTATAATGGCCCCAGGCACGGCTCTGATGCCGAGCTGACCTTGGATCAGCTGACTCTGACCCTGATCCTCTGTCCGCTGAATCAGGGCTTTCCCTGTATAGCTTGTGGTGAGCACGTTTTCTGCACGCTTCCATGTTTTTGGTCTGTACACAATTCGCCGTGAGTCGACTCGCGGGCGAGCGTTTCATTGTGCGGGCTGGGAGAGGTGAATGGGCCCCAGGTGCTCAAAGACCTGATGGGTGTCAGGAGCTTCCTGTCCAGCCGCTGGTCTCTCACTGCATCATTCATAACCTAGCTTGTCATTCTGTGGCACTACATTATTTATCTGGCGCTCTGAACTCAGCTGAGCCTTGCCTGACTTGCAGGGAACGTTGTCTCGGTTCCCAGGTAGGGTGTTGCTTCTTCTGACTCTCTTGAGAAAATGTGAATAATTCTTTTGTTAAGAGCTCTGAGTGTTCTTTTTTTTTCTCGCTCTCTCTCTCTCTTCCTCACGTGACAAATAGAGAAGGAGGAGGAGGACCTCCAGCCAACATGTGGAGAGCTGTCACACGAGTCCTGGTGTTTTGCACACAAGATCGCCCAGCATGCATTGTCACAGCTGGCAGAGAGTTGGTGGAACATGTGTCTGTTCCCCTGGCTTAAAGCTTCTGACCTGCAGAAAGAACTTTATTTTTTTCACTGTTCTCCCTTTGGTGTCAGTCAAACATATGTTGCTGTCTGCCTGCAGTGCTTCTAAGGTTTAGACATGACAGGGCCTGTTGGGGTGCGCTGGGTGCACTGTAGTCTGTTCCATCGGGTGCAATCAGCCGAATGGCCATCGACGCACTCGGAGCAACCGCACAGCCTCCACAACCCAGTTTGCTGAATTCGGGGCGTCTTCACGTCACTCTGCAGGAACTTCACGTGGTTCGGTGTGGAGAAAAAAAGTATTTATCTGTGCAACAGATTAAGATCTTTCTTTTTGGCACACTCAGTTTCTGCACCGGGGAGTGATAAAGCACAAGTAGATCAATATACAGATCATTGAGTTCAGGGAGCCAGGGGCTTTTTTTTTTGCAGGGCCATTCATCACAGGCAGCTCTGACATGTCTCTCCCTCCCTCAGTTTGATGTCCAGAGCAATATTTTTTCAATGTTAGACAAAACATATCTAGAAGCAATTGAGATTTTTGGTGTTACGTTGAGACTTCTGCACAATCCCGTGCTCTGCGTCACCGCAAAGTTGCACAACAGGCCGCTTTGCCTTCGCAAACGATTGTTTTAATATATATATGTAAAAAAAAAAGATGTATCAAAATTAAAAAAATTACAGTACACGGTTATCTGTTCTAACCGTGGAGGGCATAAAAATAAACCAAATGCACCAGCTTACAGGATACCTCTTACAAAACTCAGCTTTCAAGGGTTTTGTAAAAGGTGAATGTTTTTATGAATTTAACTTTGACATTCCTTATGTTTTCTACTCAATATACTGCATATGTTGCAGGAAAAAAATTAATCTCTCAAAAAAATACATGAATTCTCAACCCTTAGAAGAAGAAACTGATATTTACCTGGATTGCTGCATTTAAAAAATTTACGAGAATCTTGAAAAGAGAATGGAAAAAGCAAAACCTCAAATGACAAAAGGAAATTAGTATTATATTGCATAAAATTTAATGTTTTAATATAACTATATCAGTATATAGTCAAGGCAAAAAACTATTGTAACTGTAATGATACATGCAAGTTACTTCAAGATGACTGGGACATTTTGGTTTTATCATTTCTGTACCAGGCACATCTGCAGCAGGTAGACAGACTCAGAAGTTATAAAAACTTACATGTGATGTGTTGATGTTTCTAATTACAGTTCCTCTATAGTTCAGTACATTTGAATTGAGTACAAAAATGAATAATAAAATAAGGCTTTAGAGGGCGTTGCATGCTGTTTTGTCTTTCGTGGCCCTGGCAGTGCAATATATGAAATAGCCACAGGGCAGAGTAGGCCAGGCTGATGTGCCAGCATTATGAACAAATCATACTGAATTACATGCTGTTACATGTCTCATTTACTTTCTGTACAGGTGCAATATTTGAGCAAGGCAGTAATGGACCAATCGCTTTTCTTGCAGCCTGCATGAGAGCTAAATTTAGTTGCATTTCTTGTGTTGTGCACATCCGGCCACAGGGAAGTTACGGCATAGGTTAGGGCGGGTGTGGAGACGCATCCAGTAGCTGCTGGAGCCTGACAATACAACAGAAGCTGCACAACCAGAACAGCCAAAGGAAACATTTGATCATGTTCTTTTCTGGTTTGGTGAGGTGAGTTGCTTCAGTTGCAGCTTACGTTAGTCATGGCAACAATAAAAAGGCTTCACAGGCATTTGCTTTCTTGCCTTAGAGGGATCTGTTGCTTAATAACTAAAACTTCCCAACTAACCATTTGAAGGATCAGTCGTTTTTGATTTTGAGGAAATTCATTCATTAGTAAATACCATGTACTAATACTCATCAGCTATAAAAACAATAGATATTGTAAGGCTGGGTGTTCTTTGTGTGGTGCTCAGTCTGACTTAAGCATCTAGTCATGGACAAACTAAACCCTGCCGCCATTCGATATTAAAAATCTTCAAAACTAACTTTTTAAAGGGTGCAACAGTGTTGCACATCTGGAAAATTCTCATGTGCAGCACTCTGTGACTCAAGCAGAACTTATCCGAATGTTTCCACAGTGCAAAATTTCACTTTTCTCTCATGCCAAATGACAAATGAGTCTTCTTAAAGTTGCAGAAGAGGGTGGCGAGACGCCGGTACTGTTACTTACAAAACACTTATGGCTCTTCACAACTTAAGTTCAGGATTATGTTTTAGGTGTTATAGTTTCAAAAACACTTTTGTGTTTTCATGATTTCTTATCAATAAAACTAATGAGTCTGCGCTACGAAACAGTTGTAATTATCAAACAAAGCGTTTAGGACAGGCAACTCTGCACGCACACGAAGGGCAATTTAGAGAGACAAATGACACCAACACACATGTTTCTGGACCAAGTACCCAGAGAGAACTCACACATGCACAAGGAGATCGTTCCAACCTCAGGCAGATGCTACTGTACAAACATTACTGTTCCTGTGGCACATACGATGTGGGCCAAGCACATCTGAGTAGCGTATTTGTCATTCAAGGGCGTACATAAATAGAACGCTGACAAGACGGGGTGTACAAATGTAAACCTACATAAGACCTGCGATATTAAATGATGGATTGTTTCTGAGCGGTGGGGAATCATCTGGAAACCGGGGTAGATGGAAGCGAGAGCTACAGCATTTATGATTGCTGAGCCGCTTCCTCATCTGGCGCACAGTCCAACCAGGAGCCAAACACCATTCATCACCGCATGATTCCAGGTGCCTTGGTTCAATAACACAGAGAACAAAGGCGGGAGCTTCGACTGCACAGATGCAAGCCGCAGATGCTGGGAGGCAAACGCTGAATATTCATTTGCAGTTGCGTGCGACCGATGCAAAATCCGGCGGATGGTTTTGGTGGATTATTAACAGCTACTGTCGTAAGGGGTTTGACTTTTGCGCATGAGTGAAAGTCACCAAGAAGAGGGAAATGTCAGACATAAACAAAAGGGTTCATCATAATCAGTTTGTTCTTAAAGTAATGGAACGGATTTGACGGGGCACTAGATTCAGTTCGATGTTTGACCACGGCTGTGTCCAGCTTCCTCTGACCTTGACTTCTGGCAGGACCAAGGCGTCATTGAGACCGTGGGCAGAAGTCCGACCCTTATTCCTTTGCTCTGTGGAGTATTGGCATGTTTGTGTTACCACTGGACACCAGCGTCGCTCTGATGGCTGCCTCAACACAAGGTCCTGATGGAGATGAAGACGGATAAGGAGAGAGAAGAGCTGGAGAGGGAGGCAGAGGGGCCCTGATCAATGACTACATTAAATTACTGACAGGGTAGATGGATGGGCGTACTGCTCGGATGTTTTATGAAGAGTGGCATTGATTTCAGAGGAAATGATTGCTCCATTGGCAGAAAAATAAGTATTCTGTTAGTCAGACATTGATTGTTGTTATTGTTTTTACTAGAATTTTATGGATGTAGTGAATTTATGTGACAAAATGAGAGCTTTAAGGTCTTTTATATACAAACCTAGAACACATAAAAGCTGTGATGTGTTTCAGTGCTTTTAATTATTTCAGTTAAAACACTAAAGCCTTTTAGCTGTTCTGATTTTGTAAAAAAAAAAAAAAAAAAGAGATAAGAAAAAAGTAGGTATTACATTGAGAATTAGTTAGGCTATTTGCTAAAGAGACCAGCCTGCAGTCATGCTACTCACAGCTGGCCGGCTGTCATTTTAACACAGTGTTAAGTTAAATAAGAGCAGTAGTAATAATAACTGCATATCGCAGCACAGCTTTTAACTGGTATAATTAAGAAAATATAATTTAGGTAGACGGAACAGGCAGAGTATTGCTCATGAAGATTGCATATTTAAACATATCATGTGACGTTTACTTTTTTGAGCATTGCATCAAAAAAAATTCTCTTATCAAAAACATACCTGGAGAGTTGCTTTGATTCTTTCATTCATGCTTGAGAGTTTTTTGTATCTCCTGTCACAGGCATTCAGGGCTGCAGAAACTCTTGCTGATACGAAGCTCGTCCTTGGAGCTGCGGTGGTCAGCAATCCACCCCTCCTCTGCACCTTTCCCACTCAGCTCCTCTAGACTAGCAGCAGCAGCAGCACCTAGCAGACACCTGGTGAAACTGCTGAGCTCATCGTGAAAAGTACTTCTCAGTCCAAATCTCCTAAAAACAGGAAACTACATAATGAGGTAGCATTGTGATGCAGTGCTTAGTGTCGGAAAGAGGAGGAGCTTCTTAAAAAAGAGACAGAGGTCAATTTCAAAGTCAAATTTCTTATTTGATATATGCAGCATTTTTACACCAACTGCAGGTGACACAGTTTACCTGAGCATGCTATAAAATTGCACTATGATCGTGGAAAATGCATAATACTTCTCCTTTAAAAGCATAACAACGTATTTTTCCACTCTGTTCTAACTCACGTCTAACTCATCGCCACCATTCACTCGACATCCACATTGTGACCGAACTCCCAGCATGTTCTTGGTCCAGGCTGTCGGATCAGAGGAAGAAATCGCAACAACCTCAGTCCCCAGGGATGCAGGCGGCCTCTCCGTGCACAGCGTTGTTCTCCTGTGGATCCTGGAGGCTGTAATCTCCTGGGACGCCCTTTGCTGATGTGGAGGCAGTGGATCACACCTGCAGTCGAGCTGGTTTTTATTAGAAATGTGACTCAACTGGTCGACATAGAAGAGGATGGAGGGATTTTTACATTTTTTTATAGAAGTCTTTAATTGGTTTAGACATGGGAGAGCTTTGTCTCAGTGAATGAAAATAGACACACTGTCATGGCTAGTTATGCAACGCCTCAGCTCCTGAGCTGTTTGTGTACTTGGAGTCTTTGTTCTTGGCTTTTCTTGAACACATGCTAAGTCAGAAAGCATCTTATTGACCTTCTTTATATCATAACTTATACTAGACTTCATAATCACACAATAGCTTCCTGGTTGGGAGTAAGCGTGGCTGATTGAAAACTGCAAAAAAAAAATGTTCTGGTTTAACGTTCCTCTGTTTTGAAGTCTGTTTAAGTGGACACTGAGCTGCCATTTCCTAATTTCTTACTGTGCACTGCTAAATTTATTATTTTGCTTTTTTTTGCTTTTTTTTTAGGCTTTGACATCAATCCCGATCATCTGACTTATAGCAAAGTGGCAACGCGCCTTCACTTTGTTAGACAACGGGTCAAACCAAGCAGCAAAAATCTAAACGGAAAAACAGGAATAAGGTTATTATTAACAAACTCATCTACATAACTAAATAAAACAAAATAACACAAAATAAAACGTAATGCAGGGCAAAACAAAGGCTTACTTTAGAGATAAACAAACAATACAAGGAAAAAAAACGGAAACCACCCATTTAGTAGAACCCGGTGATGCAATCAGTGACATCCATGGGTTAGAAAGATTAAATGAATCAGAAATAAGAATGAGGGACAAGTGGTAAATACAAACTGAACCACTTCGTCACAAACCTCCATTACTTTTACTGGAGTAAAACAGTGCAAGTTACAAGTGACATATCAATACAACCTCTGACTGCTTACAAAATGTAACGTTTGCTGCTTGTTTCCTAATTGGTTATTGGGTTACCATGAAAAGCACTTTGAACTCTCCTTGAAATAGAACTCCATACCTGAGTTGATAGCTCAACCAATCAAGATCAGGTAAGGCTCTGAGTAATTTTAGCATGTGTGTAGTGTGTAATTATAGCCTACACCTACGTATTTAAATAATTTTTAAAAAACCATCAAGAACAGTTGCTTTATTAGGTACACCTTGTTAACATATTCAAAAATAATTAAGTAGGCTTTGAATTTAAACAATACTCATTTGTTTTGAGGGGCTGAAAGTGTCCAGAAGTCCTTCACACAACTAGTCAGAATGATTAGAACAAAGTCAGATGGAGGCACGTTTTAACGCGGTTCAGGCTAAATTGTACCTTTACCATCTGAATCAAGAATCATCAAACCAGTTTTTTCAATTACTTATTGTCCAGTTTTGGCGAAGTGTCCAGTCAAGTGTAGCCTCAACTTCCTGTTTTTAGGGAATTGACAGAAGCCGCGTATTTTGATGTTCTGCTGCCATAGCCATTCTGCTTCAAAGTGTTGTGTGTTCAGAGTTTGTATTTTGCATATTTCGGTTGTGAGAGGAGTTTCTTCTACTGGGTATAGTTGCCTTTTCATCATCTCAATTCGGTCCACCCTTTCTCCTCTGAACTCTGACATCAGTAAGGCATTTTCGTCCACACAAATGTCACTGTTTAAATATTTTTCTCTTTTTTTGGACCATTCTCTCTCAACCTGTGAAGTGATTGTGTGTGAAGATCCATGCATATTAGAAGCTCCATAAAGGGATCAAACCAATCCATGTGCCACCAACAATCAAGCCGCATTCAAAGTCATCCAGCTTGATTTGAAATTTTGCAGGTTTTGTTCACCATATGTAGATTCTTAAATGCACAAAGTTGCTCCCGTATTTGACTCTTACTTTTTGTGCAACAACTATTTGAATGCATGATATGATGGACGGTGAGGTTTGATGTGTTAAATGATTGTGGAAACAGCAAAGTCATTGTCAATTTATTTCTCAATAAAAGAACAGCTCATGTCATTCATTTTTGTTATTTTGCTCTATGTTAATATCATAAAATCTTGCCAAATGGACTCATATTTCATCTTCTATCTTAACTTGACTGGTGTGGGAAGCATAAGGATGTTCCTGCGTGCTACGGGTTTGTTTTGGCCACGTTTCAGAAGGTCAGCAGGGTAAATAATTGCCATCGTGTTTTTCCAGGGGATGATGTCAGGCCAGCTTCCACTTCCATTAGCCCACATTATCCCACATTCACACCTGATGGAATCACGGTTGGGCATTTGGTTTCACAAAACAACAAAAAAAACTTCCGTGAAACTTTCACTCAAACGGGCGGCTTGGCACTTATCAGGCCAGTTTGTTTTTCCCAGAGGTCCCGGCATCATTGTGAGGGAAACAATGAAACTCACAGAGAGTCAGCTGTGGGAGATGTGGTATGGGTTGCAATTGTTGTTACTTCTTTCTCGCAGTCACACTCTTGTCCTTGGTTGGGAAAATAAACAATTATGTCTATTTATGCCTTTATGCATAACCTGTGAAAATATTTAATGCATCTGTTTTTTCAGACTTACTGGTTCTATAAAATAACATAAATGATGGTACAAAACATCTGTTTTATGTGTATTTTAATCTGTTTCAAGGCAAAGTCAGTGGTCTTTCTAATCGTCACCTGCTAAAAGCCTACACACCAAAAACCCCATGGTGGTTATGTCCTTCCACAGAAAAAAACTCCTGTTGGATCC
Organism: Micropoecilia bifurca; assembly: GCA_903067075.1. Taxonomy (NCBI): domain Eukaryota; kingdom Metazoa; phylum Chordata; class Actinopteri; order Cyprinodontiformes; family Poeciliidae; genus Micropoecilia; species Micropoecilia bifurca. The sequence continues at coordinate 12,808 of CAEGAF010158812.1, forward strand.
AACAACTTTCGTGCCAAGTATGGAGTTGAGATTATTAAGTGTAATATTAATACACCAAATATGATAGCCTGCCTTTTAATGTGAGAAATTTGAAGCTGCACCTTAAGTCTTCTAAACAGTCTAAAAAGGAAGTCGAGAGACATTGTTAGTTTTGCAACAATGCAAGTCACCTGAAGGCCACTATCAAAAGCAACATGAGCTTCTGCATTACTGAACCGACACAGTAATTGATGCAAAACGAGACCCAAAAAAGTACAAATCAACATACATTTTGCATTCTGACATTTTTATTTAAAATATATTTTCACTTGACCTCATGTAATATTCAACAACATTTTTTTGAGACACTGAATTATGTGCTTTTATTATCTGTAAACCATCATCAGAATTACAGGAAATTTAAATCATTTACAAAGCTCCAAAGATATTTTGAGATGATTTTTTTATTGCTTTCTGGAGCCAGAGAAAAAAAAATCTAACAAACTTTGCAAGAGTTTTTTTACTTATATGTATACTTACAAAGACTCAACTATGGGAGATGTGGTATGTTTTGCAATTGTTGTTGCTATAAACTATAAACTGTGTCGAACAACACTGAGTGAAACAGCTGTTATCAAAACCATAGAATTTGGCAGTCTGGGTCGAAAACAAATTTAAGCACAGATACTTCTATGCAACTCAACAAATGCAAGTAGTGCATCAGCTTTGACCTTTTTAAGTGGTGCAAGCCCTTCGGGATTAAGTCTCGACAAGCAATCAGCTACTCTGTTGTGTCAGCCCACATCCTCGTCCCCCTCTAGCGGAAAAAAGTCCTTCGCTTAGACGACCATCCCAGCCTGTTACTCCGGCATCCCTCCGTTTCATTAATCTCAGTGTAGAAGAACGATAAAGAAGAGGCGTTTTGACACATTGTCAATATTGGAATCTTTTCGGATGCCCTGAAATATGTTAATAGCTCAGATCCCTGGGCCGACCTAATCTAACAACCAAGAAATGCCGAACATCCTTGTGAACATTTGTTGAGACTAATATAAAAGTGGTTTGATATTTGTATTATGAGGGTCTTTTGCTTAGTGGAAATCTTTTGTGTGTGTGTAGGTGTGTGTGTGGCTCTATGTGAAGTAGCTATCGGGGCTCGAAGGAGTCACACATGTAAGCCGAAGCAGAACGAAGTGAGGAAATCGATGCGGTCAGTCAAGTGGTGGTGAAGCATGAGTGTGTGAAAAATAGAGGCAGGGAGAGAGAGTGAGAGCCTGGAAGTAGCCCAGCCTATAGTTGTCAGACCTCACAGTTTTGGAGTTGGTGTTGAAAGGGCAGCAGACAGAGCTTATTGTGGAAGCTCCATGCTGAGCCACAGTCGGGTCACAACCATGGCGGTACTGATCCTAACATTTTCAAACTATTTGAACCTTTTTGTAGTTTGACCTATTAAAACCACTGAGTTTTGTTCGTTTTATTGGAACTCCATATGTTCCAATAAACATATGGAGGTCACAGGTTAGAATACAGGTAGAACCAGACTCCCCTCCCATTCCAAACACACTAATGTGCTTTCATATAAACTCTTGTAGTTCTGACTTATAGTGCGTTCACACCAAACACGTTTTGAGCGTCAAGTGCTTCTGGTTTACATTCTAAGTCTATTTGGATCTCATGTCGATGTGCCCTTGGGCAGGGCATTTAACCTCCAAACTGCCTACCAATCTGCGTATTGGTGTATAAATGTGTGAGCGTTTGCGAATGGGTGAATGTGACTGTAGTGTAAAGCGCTTTGAGTGGTCAAAAATGATTGTAAAAAGCACTATATAAGTTCAGTCCATTTGGTGTGAACTCAGCAAAAGTGCACACCTTTGAAGCGTCGCAGCGTTTTTGACATGTGTAACTTGTTGAATTATGATCATAAAAATCTTTTAATTCAGTGTATCAGTCTACATTCGATCCTTCAGATGGTACATTTAGGATGTTTTTATGCTCCACAGCTCATCGGCAAGTCTCAACACGCAGCGAGCGAGGCTCTGAGCCAATCCGGTGTCAGCGGTGTCGAGAAGTATGCAAAGGGGAAGTGGTCCGCGTCCAAGACACTCACTTTCATGTCAAGTGCTTCACCTGCACCGGTAAGAAATCGGATTCCTTAAAGGCGACAACACCACACAGTGATTGTGAAAGTAGGAAAAAAAAACAATCTGTAGTGTTTATGGTAAGAAAATATGTCATAGCACTACCTTGCTTAGATGGTAGTGGCCATAAGTACTTACTACCTTACCTTTTGTTAGAATGCCATTTTCTTTTTATGGTCAGAGATGACATGTTTTTTCTTAGCCTCATCACATTAAGACATGGTAAGTGCTGAGTGCTGCTATCAGCCCTCAGTAGGAACTGAAACGTATCACAGGGATCTTGCAGCGCACATGGGATCCTGGTAAGGTAGCTTGTTATCGTCCTGGCAACCGTGAGAGGATTTGCCTTTGCTTCTGCACGCTGGCTTAATGCCACTGATGTAACTGGCTTTTCAGTGCTGCTGTATAAGCAGGTGCAGGTGATCTGGAGTGGATACGGTGGTGACATAACCAAACATCCTGTTACAATAACACGACTCCTGTCCATTGTAATATGAAGCTTATTTAGTCGCCACTTTGCATCTATATTTAGAGTTTAGGAAAATGATTTAGATGCAACTTTAATGTCTTTGGAAATATTTACTATATAAGAATCAGTAGGAAATGATTCTTATATTTCCTAAATTTCCATATAAGAAATTTATTAATCACCCCAACGACTGACAAGTTGGAAAGAAATGTACATTTTTAATGCTGTTTTCAAATCTTCATGCATTATGCTGCCAGTGAGAATTTGAATTGCTCAAATTATTATGAGCCGTGTTAAAGGCTATAAATGCATTTGCAATTAATCAGCCATGTAGCTGAAGAGAAATGCTTTTTATAGATTTTGTAAGTAGCAGCACACATGAATAAAGGACATATTGTATTTCAAACAGGCTGTAATGTGAAACAAATTGACAGCATATGACTATGGTGGAAATAACCAAACTAAGCAGCTTCACTGACATTTGTGGGTAGAAAAAATAAATCATCAGTGCCTGGAATTTCCCATTTCGTCTTTATCTTTTAGGGTCTCTTAGCGTAAATAAATATCGATGGGGGACATTTCACAGTGCAGCGTTTTCCCCGTCAGCCTTTTAAAGCATAAGAGTAAGAATGTGTATTTTTATCAGAGATACAGCAACAGTATTGTCTGGGCCTCACATGTTCTGTGGTTCATAAACTCACAAAGGGCTATTCACTCGAAGCTTGTTGTCTATTTCACGGGTCTTACACACACACACACACAAAGTTAAGCTCCCAGTGCCAACGCACACATCTGAACTCATGTATGTAAGTGTCCATGTTCATGTACATGTGGACACGCTCTCTGTGGTTGTGAGAGGTTGCTGTGGTAACCATGTGAAGGGGCACCTGGCCCTGGTTGGTGGATATTCTCAGCATCTGCTACCAACCAATCGGAGAGCTTTATTTTGTGTCCCAGAAAAAAAGGGGGTACGCCAAAAATGAGCAGGAGAGAGGAAGAAGAGTGTGTGGGGGGGTCACCGGGGTTGTTGTTTTTGTCACTCAGACATTACGTCACCCGTGTACTGCAATACTAAACTGGATCCGATATTCTGTTTTTTATATTTATAATAGCTGTACTGCCTCTGAAAACTATGACTGGATATTTTGAGTCTACACATGGGCAGAGAGCTCCCTGCTCATGTTCCAGAGGCAGAGATCAGCTGCTGCTGAGCAGCCAGAATATGTCACATCCTTTCCCATAATTTGCCCTCTGGCATGGGCTTCTGCTCAGACAGCACTTTTCTATAGCTTTCATTGTGAAAGCTATAGAAAAACCCGGTCACATGCAAACATGTTGCATGTTTCTTTGAACTTAGCAAACTCTGTCTCTTGAATAATATGGCTTTGTTTACTTTTAATTGGTACTTTCCATGAGGTGCTTTATTTATTTTTTTATTTTTTCCCCGTCTCCCTGTTTCTGTTTTGCTAAACTTTTTTTCTCCCTATTTTTTTTTAGAACTTTGCTGTTTAAATGTATCAAGATAACGTGGTTAATTATTGATCTGAGGTTTTCGTACAGCACTAACCTGCTGTTACCATGTTATTCTATTGTGATTTTTCTTTAAGAATTACATAGAATATGAGATAGAAAAACAGTATTCACATTATTATTTTTCTAGATATTCTGCCTTAGTGCTCATTAAATATTTCTTTTCAGAGGAGAGGGGACATCACACTGTGTGTGTGTGTGTGTGTGTGTGTGGGTGTATAAGAGAGAGAGAGAGAGGGAGAGCAGTCACTAAAAAAAACAGGGTTTTACTATTATTTTAAAATAAAAGACAAAAATTGTTGGAGTTGGCATTTTAAACCATCATTTAAAACCAGATGTCATAAAATATTGTCCCATTCTTTACACATTTACGCTCTCATTGTTTCCAGAAAACAATTTCCACTGTGCCTTCCTGAAAAAAAGGTATTATTAAACTGACAAATACTCTCTAAGGATTTCAACCCACATTCTCAATATGTAAACGCACAAACAACCATGCCATTGATCACTTTATCCTGCCTCTATGAAGCTATTTTACTGTCTGTCAGCCCCATTATCATAATTCCTCTGTCATACATTAGTCACTGCAGTAGCATCTCACCAATCCTGCTTTTAACCTCTCATTCAAACTCATTATGCTGCAGCTTTTAATAGTACAGAAAGGCAATCAGCTCAAGAAAGTAAATCTGGTAGGACAGAAGCCAACTCACAGACTGATGCATCAGCTCCAGACAAAGGGAAGATGGTGGGGGGTGTAGATGTGGATAATGTAGATCCCATAACTCTACTGAGTGTAGCAGCAGGCTCCAGAGTACGGATAGTGTGGTGTTGTATTACAAGTGTGTTGGCTGACTCGTGCATAGCGCTCCAATGACATAGTGACCACATTTTACCCAGCCTTCAAAGCATAATTGGCACTTTTGGATTCCAGCAAACACAGCGGGTTCTGTTT
>CAEGAF010158813.1:0-85437 GCA_903067075.1 Micropoecilia bifurca
CACCGCCAAATGCCACACCCCCACGGTGTTGTGGTGGGGTAAATGCACTGGAGGGGGTGGTGCAGAACCCTATTTTTCCATTTTGGTGGTTTGTGCCCCACCACCACCAGTTTCAGTCTCCCCATAGATAAGAAGGATCTTCATTAGCTTATCAGCTTCATTTGGAAGGCTGCGTGATTTCTAGTATCAGCAGAACCAGAGTAGACCCCTCATCACTCAGCCACCACCACGCCTCCAAATGGGAACAATGCTCTTTTCAGCATAAGCTTCATCTTAAAACTGACAAGTTTCAGTTTTTATTCCGGTCTCAAAACCTTTTGATGTAGTTGTTAGTAAATTGGAGGCGAGTTTTCTTGTGCTTTTTGGGTCAACAGTGGTGTACGGCTTGGAGATCAAGCATGAAATCCCTCAAGCTTAGGTATGTCCTGTGCTATGTATGCTTAGATCTTGATACAAGTCTTTAACAGTCAGTCAGGAGTTTGTAACCGAGTGATTATGTTTACTTCCACCTCAAAAATCTGCAGGTGGACGTTAACTTCCTCTCTTGACCAAATCCAGGTGCTGTAACTTCTGCTGTTAGCAAGAAATGCTTACTACTGTATTTCTAGGAAGATTTGGGACTTTGTCTAGTTTGTGACCTCTCCTCTGAATGGTTCAGAGAATTACATCACCATATATTTAACATGCAACAAAATGTTACTGTGAGCAGCCCAGGTATTTGAGGTGCTTTACCCTGAATACAGATGATGGAACCAATAAAACCATTTATTGCTCCTGAAACTGCGTCTTATTTGCAAAATGCCTGTTTTTTAGATGAATTCTGTATAGGTGATTAAATCATTTTCGGCACAACTATAAATGCTACTTCTCAGGAATCACCCAAGACTCAGACATAATGTTTGGTTTGGAAATTCCTGCACAGACAATAACAATGCCACCATTAGCACTGTCTCCTTTTTCTGCAAACTGTCTCATTAGCATAAATTGACTGAGGCTATTCCTGCTCCCAGAGGGACGGACGTTGCTGAGGAGAAGCTGTTTTGAGTCCCTGCCATTAGGAGAGGCAGTGGATTAAATCATGAATCAAGTCGAGAGTAAAAAATTTAATTGAAATGTTTGCTGATAGTCTCTGGCTGTGCCTCAATTATATCTCTAATTAGAACTTTAATAGAGCTCTGTGGGATTGGTTTATTATTACAGCATCTCTACACCACTAATGACGACCCTCTACTCTCTATCAAGTTTGGTGCTAAATCTAATTAGTGTTTTCTTTTTGTCTGCTGTGTAGACTAAGCGTCTTTTTTGCATTAATAAGGTACATTTTGATTCTAGTCAAATGCAGTGTGAGCCGTTATTTTTAATGATCTGCTGCCCCCATGTGGAACTTATTTCTTACTGCATCATAGTTTGTTTTTTTTTGTTTTTTTTTTTAATCAAGCTAGATTCTCACTCACTGACAAGGATCTCTCAGTTTCAAATGACTCCAGATCTTTTTTTTGCTACAAATTCTCAGGTTTGTGGATGGGATTGAGACTGAAAACCACACCAGCTCGGCTCAGAGGTTTGACTTTTCCCCCAGTGCGACGCAGAGTTTTCTGCCCAGCCCTGATTCAGCCACTACAGGTGACAGTTTGCACAAAAAAATGACTGCAAAAAGCAACAGATAAGTCGATCTACGTTCAACAGCTTCCTGTTTTAACTCACTGTTATGTGTACCCAGGAGCCCCAGACGGAGGTGACACCATGGAGACTATTGAAAAATTAAAGCATGAGGTAAAATGGAGATTTAATTTATTATCTTATTTCAAGTTTACAACGGTGTTTGTACTAGAACTTAGACCAAGTATCTGATAAGATTTTGTGATTTTTGCCAAGCAGATTTGAATGAAATCCTAATAAAACATCATACAGCTGCTGTTTTCCCTATATTCTTCCTTTACCCCATTAACCTCCCAGTGATTTCCACAAATGCTCAACAACTTGCAGTGTTTGTCCTCCATCTCTCATCTGTTTCCCCAGATGTGCGTCCTCTCACGCCAGGTAACAGCTGTGAGTCAGGAGCTGCAGGAAATGACCCGCCTCCTCAAGCCTCTCTTCCACAACTCCTCCACGCTGCCGATGCCCTGCACTGTGACTCCGCCCCCCAGCGTTTCCCCTCGCTGCTGCTCGCCAGTCCCCGCAGTTTTCACCCAACAGGCTCCGGCGGATCCGCCGGACGGACGAATCGAGGCTGACCTCCACTCGCCCCGGCTGGACACGGGCGCTGAATTTCAGGGGCAGTTTGATCCCCTCCGTTGCTCCCTGACCGTCTCCCCTCCCCCGGCCTCCCAGCAGATCCACCCCGCCGCTCCCCCGCTTTCTCATCGCTCAGCTCCCCCGTCGCTCAACAGCTCCCCTCACGAGCACGCCGCTGTGTCGCACCCCTGCCTTTCGTCCTCCATCCCCTCCCTCCCATTGGTCACCACTCCCCTCCTGGTAGATTTATCAGAACCAGGCACCAAGCTGCAGACGCTGACCCTCCCAGCAGCATCCCACTCACACGTCCAGCCCTTTTTCCAAACCAGCATGGCAACAACAAACTCCCAGATGCCCATACTGAACCTGCATGATGTGCAGCTCAGCTTCGTCGATGAGGGACGGCCGTCAGTGTGACTGGACTTTAAATCAGATCTGAACCGACGGAGGCGACACGACTTACTGCATGATGAACAGTCTGCCTGAAGTTTGCCATGTTACGGTGTAAATATGACGTTTTTAAGCTGTTCTCATGAGCACTCTGTATGAAATCTGACAATAAACTTGCTAAGCAGTTTTTCTTCACGTGTTTGGCACTTCAGTGGTTTTAGAAACAAATGAACTTTACAGATGCTCAACTTTGTTAGGTTTGGGCTTTTAATTATTTATTTTAACTATTTTTGTCCAGAATGGTGTAGCTATGGCTGCCTGGTGGCGCAGTTGGTAACACTGCTGCCTTGTAGAAAAAAAGAGTCTGAATGTGAACTGCATTTAAAACCAGAATTAGGTGCTTAAGTTTGAGTTTAGATATCTTTAGTTACTGTTTTAAAATCCCCAGACGGTTGAAACGACGTATACAGGCTTCAAAAAAGTTGAAACCAGCAGTTTAAATACACTGAATAGGGAAAACAAAAAACAAATTTGTTCCTTATTCCCATGGCAAATTGTGTCACACTAGACTTTTGTTTTGTTTTGTTTTCAGTTAGTTCGAACTACTAAAATTATTTATATTTCCTACATTCCAATGGTTTAAGCAGAAGAAACTAAAGTTTTCGAACAAAAACTCATAAATCTGGTAAAGACTTGGAGGACTTAAGAGGCAAATATCAAGATTTGCATGTTAAGTGTGCACACACTTACACAACTGAAATACTGCAGTATTCTAAACAGATATTTAATCCCTCAAACCGAAGTGTTTTTTTAAGTTCTGAAGATGCAGGGCCACACGAGGATTGTTGTTTGTGGTCTCCTTTGATGTATATTTGCATGTGTTTAAGAAAAGTCTTATTTTGGCCTCTTTTATGCCATTTGAGCTCTCTGTAATTGAGACAAGTGCTTTGTCATGGGAACCAGATCCAAAATATGACTCCATGATTCCACTGCTGCTTGTGTTTCTTCACTAGCCCCCCAGAGTGAAGATGAGGAATTACTGCGCAGAAAAATAAAAAAAAGGAGTTCAACCACTGACCACTGGAAACCTCACACTCTTTGATGATTGTACACAATTTCAAACAAAAAGAGGTTCTCTGTTGTCTTGGGTTTCTCATGCAGTGGGAGGGAAGAAAAAAAAAATCAACCTGTCAGCTGCCTGCGCTTTGACTAAACCGTAAGATCAACAGACGCCTCTAACGATGATTTTCCTGTTTAAATTTATGTTTAGATTAAGAAAAGAGAGGAACAAAATAACAGTTGGACTGCTTTAAATCAAGTTAGGTATGTGGAACACAATCACATCAATGGGAAACAACTCATCTTTAGCAATCAAAATAGGCTGTAACATTTATATACCTTTTGTTTTTAACTTAATAAATTTTGTTTTTGAAATATAAAAATATGAAGATATTTTTAATTTTTTTTTTAAAATTAGAAGATACAGTTTTGGCAAGTTATGAATCCAAGTTTGGAAACGCAGCACCCTCATTGGTTCAACGTCGTTACCAAGGAGTCACCACAGTGAGGCAGCATTTCTATTTCTACCATCTACTGCAGTCTGGGGTCCTGTGTGGGTTTCCTGCTGGGTGAACATTTGTTAGGGAAGAAATTATAACTATTTTTGTTAGAGCTGTACCAGCAAGCAGGAAATCTCTCTATTTTTGAGTAAAAAAAAGAAAAAAAGATTTGAGGTTATAACAGCTGCGTATGCACATCTATTGTGTCTTGTTTCTCCCATAGTTATTTAAATAATAATATGGTCCAGTCTGTGTGCATTTGCTTCTATACGTGTGGAATGATGAACTACAGTGGATCAATGCACTGATACATCATCAATGGGATTTACATTTTTAAGTGAAATGAAGTCTGAAAAGATCATTTTGACCTACTGAGCCTTTTCCACCTTAACCTCAGGTAAGATGCTTCTGATCTGCCAACTCTGTTGCCACTGTATGTTTTTGTCCCATACTTTTTCCTGCCACCTAACTTTCCATTCACCAGCTACATACAGCATTGCATAAAGTTTCTTCAACGTCTTCAGTAAAAAAAGCTATTTTTCCAAGTAATTGTGCTACTGTAATTAAAATGCATACTTCCATGTGGGATATTCATTTTAAACATACACATATATACACATTCCTTTTTATCTATGCGGTTGCTGACTTGCCTCCTACCTTTGGCACTAATTAAGACAATATTATTTTGTAGCTCTATTGATTTTATTTTTCTAACATTTCATGTTTTTTCCTTTGGAAAATAATCCTGTGGTATTGAAAATGTTATTGATTATTAAGTATTTTTCTTGGTATCAGGACCAAGTTTGAAAATATAGGTTCACAACTATCCCCCCACCCCCCTCTGTATATACAACACTATTTCCTTATCTCAAACACATATTTTTACTTAAGAATAGCTTCAACAACGTGTGAAAATAATTTACTCTGACACTATAATGCAACCAGACCCACATGTCCTTAGTGTGCTGCCAGTACAGCACACACACACACACACACACACACACACACACACACACACACACACACACACACACACACACACACACACACAGAATAAAATAAAATAAAAAGTTCACCTAAATTTGTTATTTCCTGACTTTAATTGTTTAATGTCAATTTTGTAGAGGAACATTACAGTTATAAAGATCTAAAAATGAGCAAATCAGTACTGGAAGTTGACATTTCTGATCGTTTTAAGTGCTTGTTCCTAAGTTCATACTCAGTTTGTAAGTTAGGTAACATAAACACAATCAGGAGTGCCTGATGATGAACAACATGAGTCTCTGCTGAAGCAGGTTAAGACCCTGGTTTGCTTTTATTCAAGCCTTGGGAAGCCACTGCTGAGCCTACATGATGCTGAGTGACTTGCGGTGGAATGTCAAACACGTTTAAGATGATGCTGCACAGGTGGGGTGTTGGCAGCGCCGAAAACCACAGAGGAGGAGGCAGACGGGCTGAATGGTAATGATAGGTGACGATTCCTCCATCTTAAATAAATCAAAAAGTGCTGACCATGCTGTTGGTTAGCAGCAGGCCTGTGATTTGGATGAGCCAGCGATGAACAGACAGCGCATGTTTGGGAAATCCTGATCAGGATGGCCTAATTTCTGTTGCCCTCCTTAAAAAGAGAAGAATATATATATATTTTTTGATGATTTATTAGCTGAGGCATTTTAACCTCTGACCAGTCATGTTATTTCTTTTCCCCTCGGTTCCCAGTCATGCCGGGCCAACTGCCACATACTTCCTGCAAATGAGTAACAACATGGATCCTGTGAAGTCATTCCCCTAAAAAAAAAACCACACAACACGTGGAAAGACTAATAACAACTCATGAAACATTTAAAATGTACCTACTAAATTAGATCATAAATCTAAATACTAGTCCTTTGTATTTCAAGAGAAAAATGAAAAATTAGGTGATATTTTAAACAAAAATGAACTCCTCACTCAGTGTTTAGCTGCTTCTCTGCTGCACTCTTTATTTTTTTGACATAGAAAGTACTGCTGGTCATGCGCTTTACTGTTTACTTTTGTTTCTATATTAGGGAGCGCAATCGACAGAACCATTACTGTCATTATATTTGTGTTTCTCTGAATGTCGTCCCTTTCCAAAAGAAAATCCTCCTGACTCAGCACTCCTGTGTTAACCTGTGTCTCTTATGGAAACATTGCATAAGATCAATAAAAGGGATGTTTTAAGCAGAAATATCAGGTTTCTGAAAAATATATTGGTTCTGTACCTGGTTGGGGCCTCACTGCATCAACGCGGCGTGGCGTGGAGCATATGGTTCTGCTGAGGCGTTTAGAAAGGAAAGGTTGCTTTGACGTCATCTTCATCGTTGTTTTCCAAAATGAGTGAGAAAAATTATTTTTCACAATATTCTAGGTTTTTTTTGTGATGTACATATAGGCGTATGTTAATGAGTGCAAAAGAAGACATTACAAAAAGTGTCCGAAATTAAAAGAGGCGCTGACTTAACAGAGGATGGTGGGAAATATTGTAAGGAATATGAACATTCCAGCCTGTATCCAAAAAACGTGTTGTCAAGGAAATTAAAGTATGTTTTATAGTTTCCCATTTCACTGGAAGAAGGCACAAAGTACTCCATCTGAGAGTGACATGAAGCCGAGATAAAACTTCTAAAAATTGGTCAAAACTTCAGTATTTTCTTGAAAATTATGGATGTTCAGTCAGATGCACCCACTTCTAATTATACAGTATCAAGGTGTGACGTTCACATATTAATCACCTTCCATCATATTTTCCCCCCCTCCTCCTGTTCTCCTGCCATCACAGCATCTGGGACATTAATAAGCTTTTCTAAATCTGTCATCACATTACTCATTTATGGTTTGAAATAATTAAGAAGCGCTTCGAATTCCATTCTATCCTACAAGATATCAAGCTAAACATTTACTTGGTGCATTTTTTTTTTTTACTTAAAAGAATGTTGTTGTTTTTCTTGTTTGGAAGAAAAAAAGATGCAGTTGTTCATACATGTTGTTTTGCCTCAGGATTTCCCTCCCTCTTCTTGCTCCCTCTTTCCCTCCCTCCTTTCTCTACATGTGTCATTTTACATCTCCTTACCCCGTCGGCAGCAGCAGTCTGCCCTTGTCACTCCTCCTCTGTGCATCTCCTGCTCTGCGTTCTGTCAAGAAAAAGGGGGAAACGTTGGGAAATTCACTTTTTTTCAGGCTGGATTCACTCGTTTTCACCAATGGATGGAGTTTGTCGCCCGGCGTGCACAGTGACTTCCTAAAAAGTGAGTGAGTCTTTGCTGGAAACTTTTCTATCTTCCGTGGAATTGAGAAATTTGCTTGTTTTTTTTTTTTTTTTTTTTTTATGAAGCACTTATATGAACTTCTAGAAAAGCCTGCAAAATAAGAATTGTTCCACTTATAAACTTTATGGTAATATTCTGTTTCTTTCTATGTAATTGCATATGGATTGAACCTGTTAGGTGACATTTATAATTTGGCTAACTGGATGCAAATGCATCACGCTTTTTTTTAGATGTTCTAGATTCCAAAACAGAAAAAAATATTGCATTTTTGTAATCAGTTTTTATTTAAACAGTTATTCTTATTAACACTTAAGTGGTAGGTTACTATACAATACCTACTGTCTGCTTCTGGTTGACACATTTTCATAATTAAAAAAATATAAATGTTAGATGCTGTGTTTATTCTGAAAATATGCTTAATTTAGCATAAACCAGAGGAGGGGGTACAGTCAGAGCAATAGTTCAAAACCTAGAGTCCTAGTTTTGAAGCAAACAAAAGGGCCAGTATGGCAATAAATAACATTTTGTCCAAAACTTGACTCACTGAAGAATATTTTATAACAAGATAAATTGTTTTTATTAAAATTTACTTCAAAATTTCCAATTTACTTCTGGAAACCGAATGTTTCACTTTTTAATGTCAAAACTTACCCAATAAACGCTCCACCTTTTAATCCTACAATTGGTTAAACGCAGCTGCAGCTAATAAAATTATTAATATGTCTGATTAAGCATTCGTTTGAGCATTAATAATTAGCCGTTTTGTTGTTTTTCCTCTCTCACATTAGGATTACATTGTGATTTTAGTGCTTCACTTGGCACACCTGGATCAAACGGAGCCATTATTAGCTTGATTTTATTAGCCGCAGCTGTGTTTTTGTAGCACACCGAGCTCTGCTTTTATTTGTCTCTGCCTCTGGACTGACGACGACCATACAGTGAGTGATAACGAGCATTTATTTATGCCGAATTTTATACAATGACATGAACATTTAGGAAGCGTAGCAAAAATATTAATTTTCCCTAAATTAGCTGTTATCAGTGACTTTTTCTCTAAAAATACAGATTATTTCAAGGAAATTTGGTATTTATGGAAAATGATAATTTATTTTGATTAATTTTCCAAGGTAAACTAACAATGAGACTAATTAAGCTCAGCGCTTAAAAGTGCTTAATTGCTTAAAATTCTCAGACATATAAAAAATAAAAATGTCAAAAAGCTAACATTTAAAAGCTAAGATGTTTTTATAGCTTTGTTTTGAAACGTTCATGGTTGAATCACCCAAAAATGACCTTTTTTTTTTTGCTTGAACCAAAAAGGATGAAATGTGACATTTGAAGTACGGCATTTAAAATAAGAATATCAATATAATATATAAGTAAAATATAAGAATTTGGTCAGTTATTCCAAATAAGTTAAAGTAGTTTATTAGGGGTAGAAATGTTGAATTTTGAAGTGCTTTGATATTTGTTTCTCCATATCGGCTATATCCTATTCTCTGTTTCATAAATTCATGTGGATTCAGTCAGCATATATTATTTTCATTTAAAGTAGAAATATTGGTGTGTGTAATTATAATTGATCCACAGGAGAGCAATAAACATTTTCTAGGCCACTAATCTCATCTAATAACTGATTCCAATTCTAGAAATGAAATCCAACTTGGAGCCACTGCTTGTTTTGATTTGAGATACTTGGCTATTTTACCAACTTATTTGTTTGAATTCTCTCTAAACTTTCCTACAAGGTTTAATTAACCTGCTATCCAATTAAAATCCCTTTTAAATCATATGAACTCACTCAGGAGAGATTTCATCAGACCCAGACCCCCGGAAAGACCCTTAAACCTCTGATACACACCCTTTGCATTAAACCCCTGTCTTAATAAATCAACTTTTATGTGCGCTTTGTCAATCAGCGGCTACTGAGTGCATGACATTTGTCCTCCATGTGCGCTAGTAAAGTGAACACAGTCTGTGCTGGGAGTGTGTGGTCTCTTGAGCTGTACACCCACCTAATATGTTGCTTGAAGTGGGTTTTATGTGCGTTTTTGGCCGCCCAAAACTTAAATCAAGGCTTTCATTCTGAGTGTTTATTCAATTAACATTTAAATAGATAGTAATTAAGTTGAAAATGTAAGAAAAATAAAATGTGAAATGGTACTTTAGTGTTTCTTTTCTTTTTGATATAGGCTCTCGCAGTTCGCCTTGCTCTGCATGTTTTTGGGTTCCCTCATGAATGTCTCAAGCTTAGAGCATTTTTTTTTTTAGAAATTTCCAGAACATTTTTACCCAGAAAAAAAGAGTGGCAAAAAATTCTGTATTATTCCAATGCGTGTCATTGATGGATTCCATACCGTCTGATTCAGCCGTACTTCTGTCATTGTGTCAGACATTTCCAAAGAAGAAGGCTATTTTTCTTTTTTTTCTGACCTCTTAAAATTTTTTACGACACTCCTTTTAATTCAAGTTGCATATTTATTCCTCATGCAATAGCTTTCCTTGTGTGTTCTTCAAACACCACAACCATCTTTCTTTTTTTTCTGTTCCCACATTTTATGTCTCCCTCATTAATGGCTTGATAATTGCTCTCGTTAGAGGAGGAAATATGAAGCAGGGGAGAGGTGGGGGGGTGGGTGGGGTGCGGGAGGGGGCGATTATAATCCATTACCCCAAATATTCCAAAAACGTGTTTATTAGAAGCAGATGAAACTCAAGCTGAGGGAGCACTTTGTATGTCTGAGCTACATCAAACCTTTCCTGCGCTGTACTAAAATGCATATTTGAGGGCATTTACTGAGAAAAAGGCGGGAGATTGGAGGGGACTGGAGAAGATTTTAGATGGGTTTTTTTTAGGCTATTGGTGGAAGGGGTCATTAAATCAAGATAAAGGATTGATGGGTGAATTAGAAAAGGCAGCGTGGGATGGACAGCTGCACCCAGAGGGACTCTGATGGGAGGAGATCGGCCTCTCGGTGATGCAACATCTGTTGTGGAGAAACATAAGAGGGAGAACATTTTGGCCACACACTTGACTACAAAGTGCAACTGAAGTGTAAAAAACTGTAAAATGATCATTTGTTTGCATTTAGGCTTTTGGGAGCAGTGAATCAAAAAAAAATGTCTTTGACTCAGAGCGGAGAGCTTTAAATACATTTATTTCAATGTAATGATTGAGGATTGACTCTCTGGTCTGGCTCGTATTAACTTTTGTGTGAGTTTTGAGCCCAGACTCAAAACTGCTGTCATTTGTGGAAGCAAAACAACACAAAAAAGTGGAAAGAAGCGTTTTGTTTGTTGTTGGCTTTTTGTTTCTTTTGGGTTTTTTTTCTGATTTTGATTATTAAAGGAATATAGAAAATCTGACTTCTGTCAATTCTAGACAATTCAGGTGACAGGACTGTCACGGTCTTATATCAGTTTCAGCAAAAGAAGATATGGTCTAAAATTGCCAAAAAAAAAATTTCATCCAGACATTTATCTTTTGTTGCTGCAAAAGCTGAAGAAACGACAAGCACCACTAAAAGTAGTCTTATTTTAGTAAATGGGCATTTTGGCTCGAATTTGTTTTACTTTTCTGCTCTTTATAAAGTAATACAAGTTTAACAAACTGTTATTAGCCGGCTTGTTGGGCTTTCTGATTTGTTAGCTAGCTGGATGCCTGCTGTAGTTTTAAAGTTGCTTTATAACAATGAGTGATGGGCTGCGTTCCTTTAGTTTCTCTATCACTGCATGACAACTGCGAGTGACCAGAATGGGTTGTATCTCCTTTCTTTTCAGCCAGCTATCTGGCAGTGTGCAGCAACAAGTGCGGCTTCTTTGTCATCTTAAAAGTACTAAAGGTCAGAAAAATACAGCAGTTTTGTAGTTAAAACTTTACAAGAATTGGGTGTTTTGTAAAGTTTTGTGTCTCTACAATGAATAACACTACATGTTGAACAAAGTATTTTCCATTCACATTACACGGAGTTGCAACATGCTACATTAAAATTTTATTTCATACAGCTTCATACGCCATTTGATCACATCTTTAAATAAGTTATTTTTGGGAGGTTTCAAACTACTAGATCTGTATTTAGCTGCTTCTGCATCTGATTTAAACATCATTGTTTATGTTTTTTTTAACAGAAATTAAGTCAGTCAGAAAAGAAAGCGGCATTATTTTCAGGTCCTGTAGTCACATTTACATCTCATTAATTATTCCAGATGATCATAAGTTGTAAATCCACCTTTTAAAGTATCTTGTATTTCATACTTTCACAGGAAAAAGTTTAAATCTTATACCCGATTTCTAACAATATGAGTTTTCTAGAAGGTAAAGAAAAGCAAAGACATGTTTTGGTGAGTAGTTGTTTAGAAACAATGGGGGGGGGGAATTGTTAAACTCAGGTCTTAGATTTCAACAAACTGATACTTTTAACAAAGATTAATGCATTAAAAATTCATATACAAATACTTTTGGGTAAAAAAAAACAGTTTATGGATTTGATTTCTATCAGCAGGATTATGAACTTGGACTTCGGCAATATTGTGTGCAGGCTGAAGCTAAAGAAATCCTTCCAGAAATGTGAAGATCAAATACAGAGACTTAAAATGACTCTTCCAGCTCAGTTGTATTTATTTGTAACTACAGTGCATTGTTATAATGTTCCATCCACGCCTTAAACGCCTTCACGTCTTTCATGGTAGCCTGTTGTGTACTCCTGTGTCTAAACAGAAGATAATAAACAGTTCTGTATTTAGTCTGCTGTAGCCGTCCAGGCCTCCTTTTTCTGTAAATAACTAAGATATTGGTTGGTTGTATTGACAAAAAAAAAGAAGCAGCGTAAGATTATACATCGTCTGTGAGTAAACGTAGGACCAGTCTCTTGTCACAATTGACGGTTTTGCATATGCTATTAAATCACGCTGGTGTTTAAGTTTTAAGACTGTTCCTCATACAATGGCTGTAATTATCGGGCCTTTTCTCGAGTTACGACCGTAGATCTTCCCCTTTGTCCACCAGCGTCCTACACAGTGCTGGGCGCTCCTCTCGAAGGTTATCCTGGGATGGAGCAGTGCGGAGGAGCGGGTGGGGGGCCGGAGAGCCCGGACCTTCCTGACCGAGCCAGCCCGGAGGAGAGGGGGGCAAAACCCGAGAGCCCGGCCTGCAGCGGACCCCCGCAGTGCAAGATGAGCCGCCTGGAGGTGAACGGCAGCCCGGCTAACCCACAAATCCAACAGAACGGCAGCACACCGCTGAGACCGCTGGGAGGTAAGGTGGCAAGGACACAGAAACCGGCACATACTTTTAGATGTGAAATTTTCTTGTACTTGAGCATAATCAACAAATCAGTGAATAACATCATAAATGAACAGTAGTGCAATAATCAGCAGCTGCTGTTAAGAGAGATGCTCACCTTTTAATATCAATGGAAAGCATTTTGAGAAACGCCTCAAATATTTGACACCTGGAACGAGTTAGTTTGAACTAAATGCCACTTTTGCCTGTTTCCCACATCTAAACATTTTTTTCTTTTTAAGTGCAATTTGGGTTACTGAAACTTCAAAATCTAATTTACTTAGTTTCAGTTGTTTTTATTTTGAATATTTAAAATGTTTTCCAGTCCAGGTGGTTATTTTCTTTTGTTCTTTTTAGAATTTAAAGATTTTTTATCTTTATACTTGCATTAATAAGCCATTAATATAATATTAGCTTAAATAGTCTCAAAATAGTGTTTATTGCATTTCTAAAACTTCATAATCTACTTAAGTTGTTGTTTTTAAAATGTTCTTTAGAAACTAAAGTTGTATTGATATTTGAGTGGGTGTACTTGTATTAACAGACTATTATCTGTATGTATTAGGCTATTATAATACAAATTATCTCAAAATATTATTATTTTATTGAAATAATATCTGGAACAATGTATCGTCCAGCAAAATTAGTTACTGTGACTGTTTGGCATGAGGACTGGAAAAATGACTGAGAACTACATCTGCATTCGCCACACCAAGTAAAATGTTTATAAAGAAGTGATTGTGTATTTCCTTTTAAAAGTAATAAAGGAAATAAGTTTCACTGGTTAAATCAGGCAAGGTTTTATATTTAGTGCTGCCAAAGTAAAGAAACTCATGATTTTGAACAAAGTTTGAAACAAAAGCTAAATTAAATGCTGTAAATGTTTGACTAGAAATTAAAATGAAGTTCAGCTTTGTTGAGCTGAACTTCATTTGCTCTTATTTCTGACTCTGTCAGGTAAAAGGAATGTTACTGATGTAAAAGTCAAATATGCAGAAAAAAACACTTTTTTTTATTTAGCAGGGCAGCAAATTGACCAGAATACACACAAAACGCCCTAATCTAGAGAACATGATCATGCATCATCACACAAACTTATCTGTTCACACACGGACGCGTTCTGCCGCCGCCTCCCTCCGCCCTTCCACCAAGCGGTCTGGTTATTGGCCGATGGCGTGCCTGGTGCTGCTGTGGCTTTGGCTCCGGCTGATGTGTCCCGTTCTCGTCAGGAGAAGGATTGATTGCTTGCTAATTAACAGCTCCTGTGGGACAGACTGGTGGACTGGATGGGTGTGAACTGCTGCAGAGCTCTTCGGCGCTCTGAGTGCCTGCCCAAAAAAAAAAACAAAGTCCGGCCCAACGCACTCTGAAACCGGTTGTGCCACTGGAGTTGTGCCGCTGCTCCTGAGTCCTGGATGAAGTGCTTTAACAGTGGTTCTGGAAGCGAGTTTTATCCCATGTGGGTTTTAATATGTGGTTGAAGCATAAATGCAGTTGTGCAACGTTACGACGAAATGCATTCACACAGTCGTCTCCCCGGTTGTACAAAAAGACCACCAAGCTGGCTTCCTCCAGAAACATGGGCTGTACTGAGCAGACGGCACAAACACGGAAAGGGCGACAGTGATGACTTCCGGAGAAATACGAGTAACAAATGAACTTAAAATAATCTGTTTTCTTTGTATTGTAGAGGATAAGTGAGCCAGAACCTCTTCCTCTACATGTTCTGCTGGACTATGATACGATTCTGGTGAAGGTTGTGATAAATTTGAAAAATACAACTATTTTCTAGTCCTGCTTTAGATACTTAAACATTTTCAGCTGTTTCTTTGTTCAAACATGGCTCAAGATGATGCAGAGCTTCAGTATTTAAATCTAAAATGTAGGTCTGGATTTGACTAGGCCATTCATGCTTATGAAGATGCCTTGCTTTAACCGCCTGTGGTTGTGGGTTTAGTTTTGTTTGTCCCGTTTAAAGGTCATCTCATCTTCTCTGACCAGCTTCAAAAGAATTTTACAGAATAGAAATAACCTTTATTGTCCCTCAAACGGGTGAATTCAGGTGAGTCAGCAGTAAAATGACTAGATTCACAAAAGTAAAAAAAACAAAGTACAGTTGGGGCTAAATTACAGAATAAGAAAGTGTCCATAAAAAGCATGATGCTGCCACTACCATGTTTCACTGTAGAGATGGTGTGTTCAGAGGGAAGTGCAGTGTTGTTTTTCCAACTTCTCAACGTTTTGTCTGTTGGCAAAACAAAAAGCTTGAATTTGATCTATTCTGGCTTGTTTTGATGAGGCTTTCTGGTATTATGGATATGAACGTTTCAGATTTTTCTTTGTTGGAAAATAACTTTTAAACACTTTTTCTTTCTATGAATCTCTCACTTAATATTGAAATCTGTGCTTGTAACATGATAAAATCTGAGGATTTAAGGCGGCACAAAGTGTTTTATCTTGACTGTTTCAAATCTGTTGCAAACGCTAGAATAGAAACTGCCTTTATTGTCCCACAAAGGAGAAATTCAGGTCAATTTGTGTCCCTGGAATCTCACATTTGAATTAAAGACTTCGAATGTGGGGAAAAAATGCAATATTTCCTTTAAAACGTGTTAATTTCCTATTTGTGAAAGGTGTGTACCTTCACCTGCCTCTCCTCACGGCAGGTTTGATGATCCCCATCTACTGCGTGGTGGAGCACGCAGACGCAGCCGGCGACTGTGACAGCCGCAGCGATTGTCACGCCGAGTTCGTGCTGGTCCGTAAAGATGTGCTCTTCACACAGCTGGTGGAAACGGCGCTCGTTGCCCTCGGATACTCGCACAACTCGGCAGCCCAGGCTCGAGGTAAGTCAATGGAAATTACAAATGGTCTTAATTTTTTTAAAGCTTGTAATAAAAGATGTACTAAAGCTAGACATTAGGACCCTTTTTTGCACCTGTTCCAATAAAATGTTGAGTTTTTTTATTGATTTAATTTTTTTTTTTTTTAAGAAAGCAACCCCAAAGTTTAAATAAACTCCATTGTGGGTGGTTTCTGGCTTTTTACAAAGTAACAAATAATGAAAAATAAAATTTTACTGATGTTTTTAGTCATCCTCATTAAATTAAATGTAGCAGGAGTATTCAGCCATCATGATGCTTTATTTTAAAAAAATACTGCTTTTCTCCCTTATAAGTTTGGCTTTACTGTTTTTAGCTGCCTGTATTTTGGCAGCATATGAAGTTTTACCACCACCATGCCAGACATTAAGTGGCCGTCTGCTCAGTTTATCCACTTGAAAGGAAAACAGTTTTTCCTACCACTGTGTTGTTGCTGATGAGTAATTATTAACGGAAGCGGCTGAGTTAAAATGTGACTGTTTCCCAGATGTGCTGGCTTTATCAGACAACATGAAACATGCAGGGAAGGTATTTTATAGATAAAACCTGTCTGCTTTCTCTTTGCTTATCTCCTCCAGTGATTCTGCCCACTCGGCATCATAATGACTAACCCCGACAATAAGGTTATATCAGACAAACGTCACCTTTTTTTTAATGTTTCCCCCAATCAGTTTGAGATCCAACCTGATGGTGTTCAATTTGTGATAAGGAAAAGCCTACAGACACGTGCACAGGGCACACACACATAAAATACAGCAGTTTGACATTCCTGGTGTCCCGTAAACACAGGCCACTATAACCAAATGGCCAACGCCCTACGACCCATCCCCCCCCCTGTCCTTCACCTCTCCTAAATAGCTAGGTTTTGTTCTGAAAAATAAGCCTTTTCTTTTCAAATAAATAATTTTTGGCTGGAGTCTCGCATTTTTTCCCCCGGTGTGGTTGCAACCAAAATTATACAGAGTCTCTTCTATTTTCTTCCGTGATTGAATTGCATCTTGCAGGGTTCTGACTGGATGATTATTTTTAAACTCCTAACAGATTCTCACTGGGATTTTCCTATAGCTGCACAAAAGAAGCAGTTTCTTTTTTCGGGGATATGGGGGGTTTATAGTTGCTTCTGGTTTTTATATAAGCTGAGGTGACAAAGGTAATAAAAACAAAATAAATTTCATTCAAGACCCTTATTTCTAATGAGTAATGACCACAAAGGAAACTATTTGTCCTGAAGTTTTACATAAAGCTGCCCAACATTCCCACTGGAGGCTCGGTGAGCCGCTGAATGAGAAGCTCCAACAGAAAACAAAACTACCTGAGGAAGTCTTTACATAAGATTCACAGTACGAAAGATTTTAACATTTTTACACCAGGCTGTTAAATACGATTCAGTAAAATTCTGAATTGTTCTGCAGTTGCACATTTTCTTCTGGCTTAGTTAAAATGCCGAGCAGTCAAAATAAAATAAATAAGTTGACAAAATGTGAAGTTGGCATTAGTTGAAACAAGCTGAGTCACTGCAGTGAAAAAAAGTGATCCAACTTAAAAAAGAAATGCTACAAGTAATCAAGTAAAGTTTATCCAAGTAAATATTAAGTTGTCATGTAATATAATTTGGTTATATGGAGTCATTTAACTGTGTTTGTCGGGGGGGTTTCTTCATTTTCTTTTTTATTGACAAGATTTTTAAAGTTTTTCTAAACTGCTGAAGTGTTTTATTATATCGCTGTGATGATTTTCAAGATTTTACTGAGAAAGTTTTGGAATTTCAAGATATTTCTGAAATTATGCAAAAAATTCTCACTCGTACTCAGGATCGATTACCAGTTATTGTGGTCACATTCTGAAGAGGTTCATTCATCATTGTCATGAAAAATTCATGTTGATTAAAATCTAAAACTATCATCAGGATTGTTCATTTTATTACCATTTTTTTCAAAGAAAGTATCAAAAAATATCAAATCAAAATATATATTTGATTAAATGCAGTTTGGTGATTAATTGTATTTTATGTGACTTGTCCTAAAGGAGAATATTACAAATGTTCATTTTTAAAGAGAAGTATTTATTTGCTGTATTTGGTTATACAATTACCAAAAAAAGTCTTAATAAATCCTTCTTGTCGCTTTTATTGGTCTTGCAATTATACCACAAAATATTGTGATAATATCGTGATAAATCCATATTGCACACCGTTGGGTTTGAGCATAGCACAATCCAACACTGCCTTTCCCCTACCTGTTGCTGCACCTTGCCTGCAGAAAGACAGATTGGGCTGAAAGCATTATTTTCCAGGTGCTTCTCATTGCCAGTAATGAGAAGCAGATATGGTGCAGATAGATGAAACCGGCTCACATTCCAGGTTTGATTCACCCCTTGATCTTTGCACTGATTTCATATTTCTCCTCTGATTAATCAACTAGAGTCCAAATAGACAGTATTTTTGTTTCTCTTTTCCTCCTTGCAATTAAAAGAAGCGTCCATGCACACGCAAACAAGGCCATCCAAGGCTACGCAGTCTGTGTTTGATTTCTGGAGATTCTAATGTGATTAGGTTTGTTTACATTTGCATTTCCAGTCGAGGGTCAGTCTGAGGCCAGGTGAGCATTTGGACGACACCAGGCCAGGACAAGAACGTTCCGCGTAAAGGAGATTTTTATTGAGACTTGAGCTCTGTTTGTGTTTTCTTGCAGGCATTATTAAAGTAGGACGATGGAAGCCGATGCCTATCCACTACCTGACGGACGCTCCAGAAGCAACAGTGGCGGACATGTTGCTGGATGTTTACCACATGGTTACGCTGCGGATTCTCCTGCACAGGTCGGCTCACTGCAGGGAAACTGTGTCAAAGTTTCAACTTCAACTAGCAGGGAATAAAAAGGTCCCTCAGAATGATGGTGCCTCCACAAAAACAGCCTAAATTGTTTCTCCCAAAAGGAAAGGAGTTATTTTAAAGATTAGGAATGACCAAAGTGGAAAATTAACTCATTTTACATGATTGAAACATGATAATAACATGTGGATCAGTAAGCAACATTGGGCTACGTTTCCCTGGTCCATAGTCTTTAAAAATCAAACGGAAATCTAGAAGCTAGTTGTTGACTGTAAAGAGTGTAATTTCTCTGCCATTTCAAACTAAAAATATCAGTGCAGCTTATCTATAGATATAGTGCTAGTGTTGAATTTCCACCTTGCTTGGATTGGAGAAAATAATTTTAATAATAAAGTCCTCTCAAATCATTTTAAAAATAATTTCATATTTGACTTATACCAACCTAAAAATAAGAAAAGTTTAAATAATTTAAACCGTCATGTTGAGTATATGTTCAATTCCTAAACATATTAGAAAAGGTGAGACGGTTTTGCCATAACTTTTAAAACTTGACCGAAACGAAGATGAACTCAAGTATTATTGTAATTTGTGGTACTTGTCTAAATTCTTGGTTGAGAATAGGTCAAGTTTCAACTTGGTTTTATAAATTAAAAACTCAAATTTAAGACCAAGATTTCTCCCAGTAACTGCAACACAATTATCCTGAACCCCGTTTTATGATCCATCAATGAAATCTTCAACCTTTTTTACTAATTTAGGAACTGTGTGAATGTGAAATATTTTTTTCCGCGTCAGCTCCAAATGAATATTTTCATTGCAGCTTTTCTCGGCTGGAGGAGCTGCCGTCGGAGCAGTGGACTCACGCCACAGTGAGAAACGCGCTCAAAGAGCTCCTCAGAGAAACCAACCAGAGCACTTTGGCTAAGGAGTGTCCCCTCTCCCAGGTATGTGCTGCAAGACCACACTACACTCTAGACAGGTGCAAGAAACAAAGTAACAAAAAAATCAGTTTGGGTATCGCATTCCGAGGCGGTGGAGCTGGGTTTCGATTCGCACAAATGTGCAAGCAGATAGCCAAGACGCTGCTAAGTATTTTCTCTAAACACATGTTTCATCACCAGTTCACCACACACTTAGTGCAGTATGTAATCTAACTCAGTCACACGCGCAAAATATCGATACCATCCCATGGGAAAGGATGCAAGCACGCACACCTCAATTATCCTGCTGCTCACACACACCCTGCAGTCATTAGCCTCCAGTGTGTCATTTCGACTTGTGATTTATACACAAGACTTAGTCATGATGTAATTAGTGATTAGGGGAAGCGTGTGGGTGGTGTACATTCGCAGCCTGACTCATGTGAGTTTTCATCTTCAGCATTTCCCATGTTGAGTTTGTGCGTCCGCTGCTCTGCGGAGGTGACCACAGGTTATATTAGGAAGGGAGGGCAGTTAAGTGTTAATAAATCAGCAGCAAGTCCCAAAATACCGTCACTCCCAGCACAAATTCCCAGGTGAGGTGGTGGCAAAGATGAGTTTTGGAGCACTGCAGAGTGACGTCCTCTAAAGAACTGTAAAACAGATTTGCTTTTGTGAGAATGTATTCATGTTTTGTCCCGTTACAACTGCAAACTTGATTGTTTGCAATGATTTCCTGAGACAGAAGTGCAAACAATTGTTGTTTGATTGTAAAGAGGAGAGAAAATTATCCAAGAGTTCAATTCATATTCTGCCCTGCTGAGAGACTTTTAAGATACGACTCCGTCAGGTTTGCAGATTGAGAAACTGAAAGGTTTTATCATTCTGTAGAAAAATTGGTCAAACTCACTCAGATTGGATGGAGAACATCTTTGAACACCAGTTTTTTTTTTTTTGGTTTTTTTTTTTTTTAAGATTCATCACTCATCTTTAGTTGGCTTCAGTTTAAAAAGGTGGTATCCAAAACTTTTATCATCGTCAAGTTATTTAAAGGGCCAAAAAAAGGTTTTGTATTTCTTTTGTTTTCTTTTTTTACACTCATCAATGAGCTGTTTAATTTGCCTGTTTTTTGGTGGGAAAGGGACGGATACATCAGGTAGAACCAAAACTTAAAGTTTTTTTTTTTACCTTTACCTTATTTGAAGGAAACTATCCAGTTTGCCAATTTTTTTGGAGGGCTCTATTTTTATTTTTTTTGGAAACAAAAACAGGAACAGCCTATTCTCCGAAATAACAGGGTTTTGGTTGCTCTTTGTTAAATACAGCAATTGTTTTCAAACAAAGTTAAGCTAATTAAATGCAGATTTGGGTGCATCAAAGTCTTTCTTTCTTGAGTAAAAGTCTTTGGATAAATGTGGTCCTATTTACTATGACATTAAAGAAGAGGCAAAAAAGCTTTCTCGTAAAAAGACAAATACTTTGTGTTGCCACAAATGGCCCGCTGGGACGCACTTTGGACACCCCTGGCTTAAAACTTTGACTGGTCCATTCTAACAGACGAATATAATCTGATCTAAACCAGTACGTTTAGTTGTCCTGCAGGAAGTCCTGAATGTTTTGCAGCCTCTATCATGTATTGCTCCAGGATCACTCCATGTTCTTCTCTGTTCGTCTCGAAGCCAACTCTGATGGCTTGCCTGCTAATGAAAGCAATCACCCCCAGAGCATGATGCTGACACCGCCATGTTTTAGTGTGGGAAATGTGTGTTGAGTGTGATGTGCTCGTAGGCCAGTAAGTAATATTTCAGACCAAGGATTTTCTTCCATGCGTTTGCTGTGCCCCGTATGTGGTTTGTGGCAAATGGCACTTTTTATTGCTTGCTTTTCGCCCCTCTTTCATGAACGACATTTGTTTGGAGAATCTGGCAGACAACTGTTTGTCATGACTTCTGCTCTTCTTGTCTGGTCTCTCAGTTTAGTCGGAGCTCCACATTTGTGCCTTAATCTTTCCATTTCAGATGACGGATGGAGCAAGACTGTAAAACATTCAAAGGATGTTCACTTTATATAATCAATATTAAAAATTATTTACTTAAAACAAACTCCTGTAGCTTACTGAAAATGTATTTGAAAGTTAGTTTTTTCAACAACATTTTATTAAGATTGAATGCAAATGCATACCGCACACTTCATGTTTTTATTTACAAAACTTTACACTCTACTTTTAGTCTCAACTTCAGAGCTTGACATTTCTGGATGCAACTTGACAGAATGGCTCAAATTATTTGAACACAAAGCAGTGCAGTCAGCTTCATTAACCAATGAGCTCCAGCTAATGTGTTTTCCTGTTTTTGTTTTTTTCCCCCTAAGAGTATGATCTCAGCGATTGTGAACAGTTCCTACTACGCAACCGTCTCCACCTCCAAATGCCACGAGTTTGGGCGCTGGTACAAGAGGTACAAACGCTTCAAAGGTAACTTTAAGCCCATACTCTGACTTTAAATGGTTAATAAGATAAACTTCATCACCTTCAGAAGGCAGATGAATGTCAGAAGCAGGTTCCATTTGAGCTCTAAAGCACCATGTTAGCCTGAGGTTTCTGCTCCCTATCAGGCAAATCCCTATTTTTCATCACTACACAACAATGTTGGAAATATTTGGTATCTGTTCACAGTCAACAGCATGCAAAGATTTACCAGATCAGTTAGTAATTAGCTGCAGTGCTTAATGCCATTTGAATTCCTGTTTCAATTACAGTTGTAAGATGTTTTTTACTAAAAAAATGAAAGCAATTACTAAAAGCTGTCTCAAGAGAAAATGGTTCTTTTATGTTTCATCAGTTTCAGTAAAATTAAATTGTTTATGGTTACCCGATGTTGCAGATGACCTCATGTAGTGCACAACTAATTCTAAGAGTTCTTCTATAAAACAGTTTTTTCCAATTGGGTGAGCTTAATTTATTTATTTAATTTTAAATAAACCTATGAATTTAAGCAAGATGACTATATTTGTTTGGTATAGATCTATTTGGTTTATACAAAAGTTTTAGTAGAAATTCTCAACCATAATATCAGATTTTGAGGACTTTCCTTGACCTTTTAGCTCCTGATGTTATTGACAGCCACATGTGGTGTGATCTGACATCAACAAGATGTTGTTCTCCATGCCGCTGCCCCAGACCGAGTTCATTCTCAGGAAAGCAGGAATATGGCTGAATGTGAAAATCCCAGTAATTCATCAGCGTTGAAATGCTCAGACCACCCCGTCTTCCATCGACAAGCATTCAAAATCCATTTTCCACCTCATTCTGTGGCTCACTTTGAGTTCCAGCAAGTCATCTCCAGCATGCCTGTATACTATCTTGATCGGCAGATTCACTATCTTTGATAATAATAACATTCCTTAAGCGATTCGCAAAGATAGACAAACTTCTACTTGAATGATTACAAAATGCTCTAAATCCAAATTCACAAAACGGCTTCAAATGTTAACGCCAAATTAGTCCTTTATCTTGGCACTGGTTTCTTTTGTGTGTGTGTGTTTTTTAAATATGTTTGTTCTCTCATTTGTTGCGTTTGTTCCCTCAAAAGTTGTCTCCCTGCCATCATGTTAGAAACTTTGACAGTCTGCCTCCCCGGCACCTCAGCCACCAGCAGTGTTTATACAGCTTTTTTTACTTAATGAAACCTCCTAAAGACACTCAGACACTCTAAAACCGACACTTACTGCTTGTCATGTCTTAAGTTAATAACTCACCTGCCCAAGTGCCTTCATTCTCCTGATGTTTTCACCCTCCCCTGTCCGCCCCCTGTATGCATATGAATATTTACCTCGGCCTTTACGTGCCGACTGTGCTGCATGAGACGTCCGTCAGCGACGGCTCTCGTTAGGAAGGAACTGTCACACATGGTTCACATTAACGTCACTCTTAATACACATGACAAAACTAAATGCTCTTAACTCCTAATGGAAAACAGCAGTGCTTCCCCCCCAAACACACACACACACACACACACGCAGTCTCTCTAAACCAGCAAACACCAAGAGTCGCACACTTGAAGAGAAAATCTGATGCCCTGCCAAGATGTATCAAGTTTTTAAGTTGCCAAATAATAGA
This sequence comes from Micropoecilia bifurca, assembly GCA_903067075.1. NCBI lineage: Eukaryota > Metazoa > Chordata > Actinopteri > Cyprinodontiformes > Poeciliidae > Micropoecilia > Micropoecilia bifurca. Next base: position 23,502 of record CAEGAF010158813.1, read on the forward strand.
AAATGTGACAATAAATGCAGAAAATGACCATTTAAAATATAAATATAAAAAGAGTCAAAATTGTACAAACAATATGTACATTTCACATTCAACATAAAAATTTCTTTGTAACCTAAATTTTGGCTAATATGTAGATTTAGGTTTATTTCAGATTTACTAAATTTTTGCATTTTAGGCAATAAAATAGTTATCTTATTAAAAAAAGGAATTAAATTGTTTGTATCCTTTCATGCATTTGTAAAACTGTATTAAAAAGTGTGAGTGAATAAATAAAAATCTGTAGAATGTGACATTTTTTAAATCGGGTTCATTGCACGTTTTCAGCTTCTGCAACTTAGAAAATCAATCAATCTGGTTGAGCAGTTGTTGTGGGTTTGTTTTAAAGGCTTGTTGTTCTGTCATGTCACCTCAGGTGAATACAACGAGAAGATGTGGTCGTCACTGGAAAAGTCGGACATAAAAGGTATTTGTACGTATTCAGTATTCACAAGTTCAACCATTTTTTTCCCCTTTTTTGGAAGGGAGTGTGATTTTTACTGTGTGTTGCTACAGTGGAGAGGGATTTGGACCTGAACATCCTCAACCACCGTCCTCCACCTCTGCTGCCGTCTCCCGGCCATTTGGCCACGCTGGGCGCTCCGGGAGCCCTTCCCATCAAGAGCTCCCTGGGTGACGCTCACTCGCCCCCTCAGCCTCACAGTCTGCCTCACCCTGCCGGCCCGAACCACCCGAGACCCCCCCTCCGTCCACAGGCCTCCACTCTACTGGGTCACGGCGGACTCCTGTCCCCCCAGCTCTCCCCGCAGCTCGTTCGCCAGCAGCTCGCCATGGCTCACCTCATCAACCAGCAGCTGGCGGTCAGCCGCCTGCTTGCCCACCAGCATCCTCAGGGAGTCAACCAGCAGTTCCTCAACCACCCGCCCATCTCGCGGACCTGTAAGGTGTCTGGGCCCGTTGCAGACCCCAGCCTGAGCTGCTCAAGTGCTGAAGTCTCCTCTGACATCTATCAGCAAGTCAGGAACGAACTGAAAAGAGCGAGCGTTTCTCAAGCCGTGTTTGCTCGCGTCGCTTTCAACCGCACACAGGTAAGAGTTGCTGTTCTAGATTTAACGCTCTAGCAAGGAAAAGAATTTCATAAAAGCTGGATTCTCCTGCAGGGGTTGCTGTCTGAGATCCTTCGGAAGGAGGAGGACCCTCGCTCGGCCTCGCAGTCTCTGCTCGTTAATCTCAAGGCCATGCAAAACTTCCTCAACCTGCCAGAGGCCGAGCGAGACCGGATCTACCAGGAGGAGAGAGAGCGGAGCACCAGCACCAACCATGCCACCACCCACATCTCCAGCTGCAGCAGCAGCAGCACAATCAGACACACACAGGTACACGCGCACACACACACACACACACACACACACACACACACACTCTAAAATCTCTGAAGGATTTTCTTATTCTAGCTAAAGTTATGTTAGCTCAACATATATCACATTATATTACATTGCAACAGCAAATTTTTATATTTTAAAGTATTGAATAACTTGTAAGTTAGTTTTGAAATGAGACAAAATTAACTTGGTAGTTTTTGGTTTATGTGTAGGTTAGACCAAAAACTAACTTAGAAGTTATTTTACACCAAAAAATAAGAGCTTGTTTTAAGTCAGTAATTTCTTAATATTGATGAACAGGTACTAACTATAGGTGAAATAATAAACCAGTAGAAGTACTTTTTTTCTATATTATAAGTTAATGTTTTTTTCCACTGGCAAATTATTTCAAATATAACTATTATTTTTTCATAAATATTGAGTTTAAAACAAGCTTCTATATTTTGCTGAGAAGCTACTTGTAGCTTTTCTAGATTTAGTTTGATTTAGTTTTGTTTTTTTTATTTTTATATATAAAGAAAACCATACAAATTTGACAAAATATCAATAATTTAAAACTGTACGACTCTTAACATGGCTCTTTTTTTTTTAATCCTGTTTTTATTTTCTATCCCTTCCCAGACTAAATGCACCATCTCCGGTCCGGAGCTGCAGCTGAAACTCGATTCGCTCGCCAACATCACATCGGGGATCTACGAGGAGATCCAGCAGGAGATGAAGCGGGCGAAGGTCTCCCAGGCTCTGTTCGCTAAGGTCGCTGCTAATAAGAGTCAGGTCAGTTTCAACAAGAGACGCCTCCACACCCCTTGATGTTACTGTGATAATCCAAACACGCACAAACACCAGACTATCTACAAAAACTCAAGTCTAAACCTGTATGAATAGTTTCCTGCTGCCACAGAATCTCCAGATTAAAAAAAAACAACAAAACATGAACACAAAAATATTCAAAGCTTAAAAAATCCAAGGCTTCTCTGATTCAACTTAAACATGTTTACACACATTAAACTCCTGCTATACAATCCTGTACACAGACACACAGAAACACTAGCTGACTTGATCATGTTTGAAGGAGCTGATGAGGTGTGTGTGTGGGCGTGTGGGGTATCTGATTACCCGCTGTGGCATACCATCATGACTGCATCCTCCGATAAACAATGCGGGTGATCAAGATCAAAGCCCAGCCTTGCACTGGAGACGGAGACAACATCAGGAGAGTTCAGAGTGAAAATAACAAATCTCTGCTGATTCTCTGTGCGTTTTTCATATTTTCATAGCTGCAGAAAGAATCTGAACAAAACATCTAAAAAAAATGCCTTAGAGTTGAAGGATGAGGCCGTAAAAGAAGCAAGACACGGATGGATGATTGGTTTAGTAGCAGTAATTCATAGGATGAAAGCTGCTTGTGAAACAGCTGGTGGTAGATTCTGGGTCAGAGGAAGCGATCTTCACACATTCTCAACACTCGACTCGGATTCTGCTTCTCTTCCAACCTTTTACCTTGGGAATAACATTTGCCATTGTCTTCTAAGGTGTTGGGAGAGTGCTAACGAGCTGACATGGACCACAAGTTGCTGAACTGAAATTACCTCATGTTGCGAACCATCCATCCATCTATTTTCTTTACACTCTTGTCCCTTTGTGGGGTCGGGAGGGTTGCTGGTGTCTATCTCCACCTAACGTTCCGGGCGAGAGCCAGGGTCACCCTGGACAGGTCACCAGTCTGTCAGAGGGCAACACAGAGACACACAGGACAAACAACCATGCACACATACAGTCACACCTAGGGAGAATTTAGACATAACAATTAACCCAACAGTCATGTTTTTGGACTGTGGGAGGAAACCGGAGTACCCAGAGAAAACCCACGCATGCACAGGGAGAACATGCAAACTCCATGCAGAAAGACCAGAGCTGGGAATCGAACCCAGAACCTTCTTGCTGCAAGGCAAAGGCTCTACCAACTGCGCCACTGTGCAGCCCATGTCTTGAAGCAATACAGAATAAAAAAACGGTGTATAAAATTTAATACTTTTTCTCATAAGAAATTAATTGGAACACCCGTGTATTCATTCTAACTTGGTCTCCAAGTTAGAATAGTGTCTAGATTTTCTCTAGACTCTCCTTACTGAAGTGAGAATTAACACTATAATGTCTAAGGTCTTCAGGAAGCAACTTATGCGTGTGATAACGGCTCGGCCTACAAATGGAGGACATCAAAAGCAGGTTTATCCTGAAACCAGGCAGTAAGATCCTAAAAGAGGTTTCCAAAAATGCTAAAATGTCTCTATGGAACCTACAGCAGCACTTACTGCTGATTCTGATGGTGTGTTCGCATAAACGCATTACGCGAGTCAAAAACGCATCTGTCACATCAAGTTTGATGTGTGTACGTTTACACCAAATGCGTTTGGAGCATCAGACGTGTCTAGTTGGGACATGTTAAATGCTCAACACACTCCATACAGTTCAAATCACACCACACTGGACGCTCGAAACAAAGGGCTCCCGACGCGCCTCCTCATAGACTTTGAATGTAAACCAGACACGCATGACGCTCAAAACGTGTCCAAAAACACAACCTATCTGGCAAAGCTAAAGCATTGAATAAAATAATTTCTTCCCAACTGTGAGGCAATGGGTGCGTTCACACTGCAGCCTGAAGTGTCCCAATTCCGATTTTTTGGCAATTCCGATTTTTTTGCCGGGGCCGTTCACACTGCCAGTAAATGCAACCTGTATGTGTTCTGCAATGTGAACGGGCAAACGACCTGAAAGTGTCCCGCATGCGCAGTAGAGGGTGCAGTAGCGTCAGAGTTCTTAGTGTTCTGCCAACTGCAATAAAAAGAAGAAGAGCTCAGTGTTTGCGGAAGTAAACATGGAGGCTAACGGTGGAGTTTAGCTTATATATTTGAAGTTGTTATCTGGCCAGAGCAACATATTAACAACTTAATCCTCATATAGTCCATCAAAGTTGTTGTTTTTCTTCCCGCTTGCACATATCAGGACATAGAATAGTGAGATTTGATGAAAAACAGTGACGTTCAGTTTGGATGAATGAGACCTGAACGTTGGGTCTCATTTGAATCGGATACGTATCGGATATGGGTCACATTCTAAAAAGAATATGACCTGTCCTGTTCACACTGCCTTGAAAAGATCAGATACAGGTCACATTATGTAAAAAAAAATTGGATTTGGGTCACTTCAGACTGCAGTGTGAACGCACCCATTGTGCGTCTCGCTACCATAGAAACCACTGGAAATAAAACATAACATTCTTTTGGAGTTAAATATTTTAGCACCAGCACCAAAATGAGCTGAAAACAATTTTATCCGCTCCTTTCTGTTTCTGTGCCTCAGATCTGATGATGGAGACGTTTCAGGTGACTCACATTCATCATGTTTACGCATCTGCTCTGACTCACAACCTCAGAATAAGAAGTTCCTCAGTAAATCTGATATCAGAGCTACTTGTTATCAGACCTGTTGCCAATAGGAACTGACTGCTTACTAAGCTACAGCTGATTGGACGATCCAAACACCTGAAGTCCAAGGTCTTGAGGCTGCTGTAGGTCGGAGAGTCCTTGTACTTATTTAACCTGGTAAAACGCAAAAATTGTCCTCGTATTAACTTTAACTGTGCTTTTATCTCTTTAAATTTCTTTTATCCATTTCATGTTTTGTGTTTTAGGGATATTTGGCTCCACAACACTTTGATCTAACTAAAAAGATTCTACGCGTTCTTCATAAAAAATTAGTATAATGACAACAAAAAATGCATCCATTATTCACTTTAATGGCTCTTTTTAGCCACTCTTTGTATTCATCCTGATTAGTTGGTGAGAACCGTATCAGTCGCTCAGAGGAGCTTAAAAATCTTTTTTTGTTTTTTAAGACTATAGTGGTAAATTACCCAATTAGAAACTATAAAACAAATATTAATTTTTTGTTTCAATTTGTGGTCAGGACCAACTTTAACTGCTACCAGAACTCGCCACAACTTTTAGTACCAAAGCAGTTAAAGAGATTTCACAAGCATGTTTCATCTCTGCAGGTCCAGCTCATTTCATAAATATGCCATTTCAGAACAAAAGGAAAATTGTATTAACTAAAAAACAAGTGGGTTTTGTTTTAACATCTGATATTTGAGGAGTGTAATGTGAAGAAGCACAAACATGGTTGAAAAGAGTTTCCTTTAATGCTCACACTTTACAAAAACGTCTGGATTTATTTTACCTAAAACTCATCTTGAGCCATTGTGATTTTTATTTTTACACTTTTCAGTTCATTTTCTGAAAGTCAACCAGTTTTTCCCACTTTGTTTTTGGCAGCTTGACACTAACCCATGATTTATTAAAGCGTGAAAAAGCCCATAAACTCTGAGGAGCTGCTGATTTCAGATGCTTTACAGAAAAACTTGGCAAGCAACAATTTTATTTAGTTTTGTAATATTAAGCTGTCACGAAAATGCTTCCATTTCTGTTTTTGGTGTCTGGGAAATGAACTGCTTCAAAAACTTCCCAACAAGTCGCATCCGACGAGCACAGCGCCGTTACCTAGCAGCCTCAGAAAGCGAGCTGTGATTTTTAAAAAAAAAATTTTTTCCCCCCCTTTAGATATATTCCAAGGTTAAATGAATAAATGCTCCTCTTTCTGCTTGTGATAGGGTTGGCTGTGTGAGCTGCTCAGGTGGAAGGAGAGTCCGAGCCCCGAGAACCGCACTCTGTGGGAGAACCTGTGCACCATCCGACGGTTCCTGGCCTTACCGCAGGGCGACAGAGACCAGGTCTACGAGGAGGAGTCCAGGCAGCAGCACAGCGACAGACTCCACACCGTCCTGCACATCCCAGATCAGCAGGTAAACGGGATTCAGTTCGACTAATACAAGCTAGAAAAAATGCTTTCGGTTGTGCAAACGTTAAAAAAAATCAAATAAAATGTCTTGACTGTAAAAATCAGCCGGTTCTGTACAGAAAACATGTCTGCCTAATCCCACCACCTGCTTCTCTCTGCCACCCTCCTCTCTGTCATGTTTGTCCCATAAATCATTGAAAATAGAAGTGGTAAATGACCGGCCCACACATTTCCTGCTAAACACTCCTCCATCCCACCCTCTCCCCAAAACCAAAACGCTCTCCAGTCTGGCTCTAACCTCAATATTATTCAGAACACAGCCTGTAATTATTGAAGCTGAGAAAAAAGGAATTGCCATTATCTTTATTTAGGTCCTTTAATTTTGATGGACCACAGATTTATGGTGTTGGATTCCTGTGTTTGGGTGTGCTGGCCACCCCACCCTGTTAATAGGCTGTAGTAGTCTGCCTGTTTGTGAATTTGGGAGCTTAGTGTGCATGTCAGAGGTTGATGGAGGCTGGTCAATCACACTTCCTCTTGTTTCCTTTGACTCAGAAGAGGCAGACAAGTCAAGCTGCTCATTTATTAGCGATGAAAAGTTTGAGCTTAAGCTTCACTGGATGATAAATCTTTATAAAGATTCCATGAGAACAACTGGAAAGGGATGTATCAGGAGTCAGAGTTGAAACAGCACATTTTGATATTACTGAGGTTTTTATCCAATGAACCAGATAACATCTTCAGTAAATCGAGTCCATGTCTGTGTAATTTAATCTGAACATAATCAAGCAGCATCTTGAAGACCCAGGCTGATCACTTTCCCTAAACGTACAATCAGAGCTGCAAGGTAGGCGTTTAGATCAGGGGTCTCCAACTCCAGTCCTCAGGGGCCAATGTCCTTCAACTTCGACATGAGTCTCTGCTTCAATACACCTGATTCAAATGGTTGGGTTATGAGCAGGACTCTGGAGAACCTGACTGCATACTCAGGAGCCAGGGGTTCATAAAGTTGTTTGAAATTCTGAAATGCTTGAATTTCAATATGGTGGTTTCAGGTTTTACAGAAAAGCCAAATGGACACATTCAAATGACACAACCTATTATGAACTGAGCCATGCTGAGAAAGTTCTGGTGGAACCAGACACATGTTGTATAATAATCCTCGTACTGCTCCCTGTCTTCATCGTTTTTGCTGCTTGTGACATGAGATTGTCAATTATGTAACCCCTGAAGTGTTTCAGTTTCGCAAAGTAAATCCATTTTGATTTATCTTGGTTCCTCATCCCAACGCAAAAACATTTTATCCAAAAAAACGTGAGTTTCTTTGACAGTTCTTATTTCTCTCTTCTTCAGCCTTTCCACAGACATCCCCTTCCTCCTTTAACCACTCCATCGCCTGTCCATGAAGAGCCTCAGCCCGTCGCCCTGATGCCATCGTTGCAGGGCCCGGAGGACGTGCCGCAGCGAGGTTTGAGTCCAGGCCTGGGAGGCGGAGCGAAGAAGTCCAGATCTCGGACGAAGATCTCCCTGGAGGCCTTGGGGATCCTGCAGAGCTTCATCGGCGACGTGGGTCTCTATCCGGACCAGGAGGCCATTCACACCCTGTCAGCCCAGCTAGACCTGCCCAAGCACACCATCGTCAAGTTCTTCCAGAACCAGCGCTACAACGTGAAACATCACAGCCAGACCCGAGAGGCCGTCTCCGGCGAGGACGACCGGGAGAGCTCCAGCCCCAGCGAAGGAGGCGCCTGCGCCGCCGAGAGCAGAGAGGAGGAGGCCCCGTCTCCTTCTGAGGAGTTCAGCGAGGACGGCAGGGGTTCGGTGGAGATGTTCAGAACAGAGCGGGACGTGAACGATGGCGAGGCGGAGAAGGAAGAGGGGGACGATGAGAAAACCTCAGGACCGCCAACTTCCTCTCTGTCTCCCTACAGCAGCGTGGACAGCCCCCACTCTGCCGAGCAGCAGAGATAACGGCAGCGAAGGAGCCTGTGAAGAACCACCCATCATCATCACTATCACCTTTACCAGAGCTGCTGATCAGAGCTCGTTAATATCTGAACAACTGTGGACAAATATTTATCCAAGGACTGATTGAAACATGACCTGAAGGTATTATGAGAACCTTTGAGGTTGGATGTGGCCTGCAGAGGATTTTCACTTTTTTCTTTCCCCCAAATTGATTGAAAATCATCAAAAATGTAATTGAAATACCAGAAAGATCTTATGGAAGCATTGATTCATTAACTTCAATGTTTTAGTTGGATGTCTAAATATGAAATTTCATTGTTTTCAGTCAATTTGCTCCAACAGTTGTCTAAACTGCTGCTAAACCAGCCAAAGTAAATCCTTTCTACCATTTATTTTTCATTTCCAACAACTCACTTTCTGTCACCACCCATTTTAATCCAATAATTTATAGATTAATATAAAACGATGCATATATGTTGTTGTATGCATGATTTCACATCATTTTTACCACTTACTCAGGTTATGTTGGACTAGTAAATCTAACAATGTTTTAGTTTAATGTTTTGTATCAGTAAGCAGGGAAAAACCTCTGCCCAAACTTCAGCTGACTTTTTAAATGTATGTAAAAAGTCATATATATATAATTTGAATCATTCCCTAACCCATGTCCTTTGTACAGGTGCATCTCATTAAGAGTAAATATCCTCAGTTAATTTATTTCAGTAATTTAATTGAAAAAGTTGCTCTTTCCAGAATCTTCACACACAGGGTGATTTATATTTTAAGCATTTATTTCATTTAATTTTGAGTGGTTGAAAGTGAGTGAAAACCCAAAATGTGAGTTCTGCATAAAACTGCCAAATGATTTAACTACAGAAAATATAACATACTGACCAGAACGTCCATGCACTTCTTGGTCAGGATTACTTTTGCATGAACAAATGCATCAATGCGGTGCAGTATTGGTGCTACGCCATATTGGTCCTTTTTTCTTTCTTTTCTTTTTTTTTGGTGCTGTAAAGAGCCATAAAAAGTCAACCATCCTGTGCCTATCCACACTGCCAGTTGTTTAAACAGGAAAGAATTAAGTGTTTAAAAATTATTCCCCCTTTTTTTTGGTTCCACTCAACTTAATAGCTTTGGGTACAGCTCTCAGGGTTGGTTGCAAAAGATGACAGAACCTGTTTTCTTTTGGCTATTTGTGGCAGGTAGGCAAGTATTCTTTCTGCATTCAAATGTTCTCTGATTGGTCAAGTTTTTCAAAGAACTGAATATTGGGTTTTCATCAGTTGCAAACCATAATCATCAAAATTAAAAGGAAAAAAATAAACACTTGAAATATATTCATTTTTAGAGTGCAAAACTCTATTTTCAACTATGATATCCGCTGAGATGTTCCTTTATTGTACAACGACACTTCTTTGACTGATCTGTATGTGAAGCTGTCACATAAGCCTGTTGATAATAAAACAGTTTCACATCATCACTTTAAGACATGTTTTGGGTTTTCTTTTTTTCAGTTAAATTTCCCCATTAAAAAGCCAAACAGTTTAAACTGAATTTTCATGCAGAACCCATAATTTCAGCTTTTTTCCGCAATAGAATTTTAGTATCTGATCATTTAATGTTTTTTTGTAAATAATAGATCTGCCTACAAGTGTTCATTCTGCTCTTGATCATGTTACAAACCATAACCTAAGGCTCACATACTGTAAAATGACTAGTAAATCTGAAGAATGTGTGCGGTCTCTGACCGCACACAAACTAAATATATACTAAAGTGTTCACTGCCATTGGGTGGATTTTTCAGCCATGTTTAATCTCATAACCTACATTTTTTTTGCATGAAACAGAGTATCAATAGGTTCTACTTCTTTCTTTTTTTATTTAAAGGTTGTACTACGACCAGTAAGTGAGATTAATTCAACTTCTACTTTATCTCTCTATCATACCTGTGAATAACAACAGGAGTAAATCTTCAGCTATGTGGATGTCTGTGCTGAATTATCGGATCTGGGAATCATTAGGAAGGGATTAATTTATGAGTCCTGCTAACTGTGTGCAGCTTCTTGTCTTCTTGACTTGCCAGAACACCTGCTAACAATTTGAACATGCTGCTTTACTTCTTCACACTGGCGCTGGAGAGCCAGGAGATTGGCGTGTGAGGTCCTCTGTAATCTGTAGCTGTCTCTTCGGAGCAGATTAAGGAACAATAGATTAGCTATAGCCTTCATACCACTTCAACTTTTATACACAAACTTCCAGTGATATTGGATTTTAAATACAAATGTGTTGTATACTTTTAAGATTTTTTTCTTTTTAAATCACGTGGGAAGGAAATGGGAACCGTAAATGGGGAGTTTTAAAGGGTAAAAAGTCCATGAGCTCCGTGTCATGTAAACCTTGCGTGAAATATTTGTGCTTTCATGTCGCTTTTTCCTTGTGTTCATCGGCTGTTTTTTAGTGTGATGAAAACTAATCTGAGATCAGTTAACTCATCAGTGAGTGCCGGTTCGCTCCACCGCTTTCCTGCTCACACAGCTGGCTATTAAAGCCGTATGGCGAGCTGATACATGGCCATTAGAGGTGTGTGTGTGTGTGTGTGTGTGTGTGTGTGTGTGTGTGTGTGTGTGTGTGAGAGAGAGAGAGAGGGAGAGCGCGAGAGCTGTGGGACAGGGACGCAGGTGCTCCATGGGCTGATATCACCCAGGATGCCCTAGTTGGGGGGTGTTCAGGTTATATGGGAAAGGAGGCTCTCCGTGGAGCTCGCAGCCACACCTGTGCTCCCCTACTAAAGTGTTCACACACGCACACACACACCTACACACACACACACACAGTTCCCTCAGCTCCTGCACTGCAGCACGTTAATATACACTCTGATAAACAGGCTAATACTCGCAGTGGCAGCACTTTACACACCATTGAACGCAACACATGGCCCGGAGTGCTCGCGCGTGATGTTTGCGGAGGTTTTCTGAGTTAATCTCGCGTCGACTGAACACTGAGCAGGTATGGTGAGTCTTTACGGGGCAACAGCTCGGAAAACTGTTGTTTCTTGGCTTTCACTCGAGATTTTTCAGCCGTTTTTCTGCGACAACTCTATTAAAAACGTGTTCACGCGGCTCTGTGATGCACGACCATAACAGACATGTTAACATGTGGTTGTGGCCGCTGAAGCTCAACAAAGCTAAAAAAAAAAAAAACTCTTTAAATAAGACTCGAAACGAAAACAAAGGAAACGTTGCAAAATATGAGACGGAAATGTTAAGATGCAGATGCAGTCATTTGTTTTAATGAACTTCATAATAAATTCTGCTTAGGGTCTAATAATGAGTGAATCTGACTCAATGACCCAAGCGTCTCGCTTAGGTTAGAAAATGCTGTAGGTTCTTCAAAATAAAAGCACTTCCTGGATTGAATGCTCTGAAAAAGAACCAAATAAAACAAGTCCAATTGTGTTAGGTTTAAAAACAATGATTTATAGCCTTAAAAATAAATTTATCAGACACGTATAATGTGTGAATGGTAATGAGTTGCGAAAATCTTTGTATCGCAGTCCAAAAAGATGCATGTGTGCATCTATGTGTGATAAAATCGATGCAGAGGTGCATTATGGACCTTCTCACAGCTCTCACCACTCTCCATACTTCTTTCTTGAGTCATGAATTAACTGATAACCAAAATTTGTTTTGTTCAGTTTTATGAGTCCTGATTAATCCCAGACCTGTACAATGGGGAAAAAAATCACTTGAGGTTAAAGTTTTCAAATGGCAACACATCTTTTCCTGAGCTAACGAAATTGAAAGACAGCTCAGACTGTGTAGTATTATTGTTTTGTTTTTGTTTGTTTGGCCTTGAAGGTTTCAGCAGAAAAAGAGCAAATTTGGAAACAGCAATGACTTTTTCAGGAAATTTTAGAGAGCGTTTGGAGACAAAGTGAGGCTGAACAGCACCGACTTGTTCTCTCTGCCATCGGCCGAACATGGCAACACAAAGCCCTGACAACTTTGACACACACACACACACACACACACACACAGATGGTAAAACACACCCTGAAAACAACCGAAGATGAAACGAGTCAGCAAACAACCACATCACATCTCCTTGAAAAACAAACATTTAATTATAGCAGCTCTGCCGCATTATTGGCAGAGCGGGGGTTTTGATGTGCGCCACTAAATAGCGTTACTTTGAGCCAGTAACATTTTTACACCCACAAAAAGACACTCAAAGCAAATCCCTTTAAGGGGAAAATGAAAAAGAAAATTCCAAATTAATACGGCTTTAGCTTCTAACAGTCTGGAATCGGATAATTTAATGTCCCATTTCGAGTAATAAAAGGCTACATTTGTGGAAAACACAAAAACTTGCCACCAAATGGATTTCACGTCAAATTATGGAGCTAGCTCCTCATTTCAGTGCAACAAATGGACTCATTCTTGGTTACGTCTGAGTTTTCTCTAAAACTAATCAACAAGTTTTCATAGAAATGATCTTGTTTGCAGCAGCCAAGAGAATATTTAATGTGTTAAGTCCAGCTAATATTGATTTGCGTCCCCTAAGAAGGTTTCTGCTGGATGGCTTGGTGAGGAAATGCACCACCCTCATTTATTGACACGCCTGGGAAAAATGTGAGCATAAAAGGAAAGCACAAAGATGAATAAATCTTTTATAGCTGTTGGTTAATCCTGCGCCTGTAATCTTGACAATGACTTTAAAATAAACCGTTGTGAGGATTTTTTTATTATTATTTTCTCATGGACCTTTTCATTCGATCAGATTGGACAGAAATTAAAATATATATATAACATGACTCAGCCTGTCGTTTCTTTTTGTCGCACCTCGAAATTTTAAAGGTGCAAGAGAACATGGCACCCAAGTGAAACGTGTGTTTTCAGGACAATCAGAGCTATTGATACATTTTATGTTAAACAAGGCAGGTTGAGAATTTTCCTGTGAAATGTGACTGAATTATTAGTGGAAAATTTGCAGATGTTTTTTGTACATATTGTGCAATATTCTAAAATATTTGAAAGAAAATGCAGTTTGGGAAGCTGAAATACATTTTAAATACGTTTTGGCAGGTGTTCACAAAACGGCCAATTCTGGAGCACCATTTATTATCCTCGGCGTTGATTGGTTGATCCCCTAGGAGCAAAGGAACATTGTGCATTTTATACACTAGCTTCTGCTGCAGTGTGTAGCTCGCTGTTGTATTAATGCATATTACAGTATACTCTGTGTTTTAAAAGTTTTTAAAGTTTGTTCAAAAGGAGAAAAAAAAGTGAAACTGAACAAAAAATTGAAACTGAAAAATTATTTTGAAACTAAAAAAAATTATTTGAAACTGAAAAAATAAACTGAAGCTGAAAATAAAAAATTGAAATTGGGAAAAATAACATTTTGAAACTTAAAACAATGTCAAAACTACTTTTCAGATTCAAGCTTTCTTTTTCAGTTTAAAATAATTTTTCAGTTTCTTTTTTTTCCTTTTGAACAAACTTTATGCCCCCAATTTAGCTCCGTACAAGGATGTGTTATACAAAGAGTTCATACCAACAGGTCTGTTATTAATTTTAGCACAGCGATTCTGGAAAATCAGTGATTGTATTGATTAGATATATTCAACTGAAAGATTTTCAGGATTTCGGAGTAAATAAGTGTTTAGGGTGCTGTAAATTACCTGTCAGTATTAACTCATTTTGTCTAAAGTTAGTTAAAATAAGAAAAGGAAAGGTCAAAAGTTTGAAATTCCTCCCCAAGAGGTCAGGAAAATGTCAAGATTTGAGGTTAAAAAGATGGAATGAAATAAAATTCCCCTCTTTGCTCTTCACTGAGGAACAAATTTATGCTCAGTCACAGAAATGCTTTCCATCATGGTTATGGGGTGTTTTTCTTCTCATTTTTAAGCTCAGACATCCAAATGTATGTTCACAAGTGAAGTGGCTTTTTTTTTCTTCAGTAACCGTCTCCTTTAAATCTTAAAGGGTGTTGATGATAATCTTCAGAAGTGGTTTGTCTGTTGTGGTTTCTACACAGCAAAATTCCCTTTTAACTCCAACACATTCCAAAAAAAATGAAATAAAATAAAAATCAAATAAAGAAAGGGATCAAAACAAACTGCTTTGTACTACTGCTGATTAATATTATTGTCACAGTTGGTTGGAAAACAGGAAACGGGTGCAGGAGCAAAACTCTTTGTCATCAGCCAAATATTTATTGATGAAATTTATTGCTAAGCGAACTTATCTTGAAAGCTGAATATTGTGGAATTTAAAAGACTTTATAAAAAAATTTTAAGAGCTCTGGAAGACCTATGTCATCAGAGTCAGTTGGTTGAGTTATGAGTAGTCATTATCTTCCCTCCAGTATAAACACTTAATGTAATAACACTTTTTTGTACACATGGCAAAAAGCTCATCACATCGTTAATATTTGTGGTAAATTGCAAATGGCCAAGTTTACAGACATGCTAGCTGCCAACTTAGCTGACTTCAAAATCATTACAGCTGATAACTTGACATGTTTTTCTCACTGCATGAAGTCGAACAAAAGCTAGTTGTGTTACATTTATCCGTTCAGTTTCACATAATTTAGCGTGTTATTGACACTGATAGGACCTCAGCTGATTTTTTTTTTTGGTCCTCAAAACAAACTCAGACAGAGTAAGTACTGGTGTTGCCTCATTGTAAACCAGTCTAGTTGTCGAAGAACCACAGCTGGGCAAATGGTTGCGGGCTCCTGGCACCAGCTGCGGATTCTTGTACAGAAAGAGCTACCAGGTGTTTGGGATTTCACGCTCCTCCCCTCCTTCTCCGCTGGCTCCCACTGCGGCCTGCTGGACCGTTACTGGGTTGGATTGGCACCGGCTGTTACCCCACAGCGCCACACGGGCCGACAGATTAGCATGCTTTACTGCATGTCTTCCCTCGCACCGAACACAACAAGCAGCCGAGAGTGTTTGAAGTTTATTTCGATGCACTTGAGCAGAGTAGAAAGTAGCTTCCAGGAAAACTTGTACTTCCCTCCTCCCGCCCCCGTCCTCTCTGTGTGTGTGCTGCTCTTTTTGCTTAAAAGCAGGAAAATGCATCCTTTTTTTTTGTTTTCTCCTCAAGAAGCATCGATTCTGGAAGACCGAAAATATGGAATGGATGGGAAGAAAATCCAGTCAGGGGAAAATATAAGTCCATAGATTTTCCTCAGACAACTTTCACCTTATGAATGGTTTCTCAATTTTTGTCTGATTTGATTTTGATAACTTTGCTCCCCTTTTAGGGTTTGCAGATTTTACACCATGTTTCGTATCCTTGTCGGAAGCCTCCAGGTTGCAATTTTTTTTTCTGTTTATCACTCAGAACTCTGTTTTGCATTACCTGGACGTCCTGCATGTGCAGCATATTAGGGATTGTTTATAAAATTCTGTTTATTCCCTTCAGCTGCCCGGTTTCCTGCACCTGAACCTGTCCAATATTCTCAAACAAAAACTTAAACTGACCTCTCTTCATGGCAGCAAGGATTTCCTAAATACATGCTGATGTCATTCCTACTTTGTATCGTTAATACGATGCACGTGAATTGACCTAAGTTTTACCTTTTTGGTTAAATGACTCAAGAATGGCCTTTTGTCACACTACCTACATTTTACCCTATTTTCTTTTTCTTTAAATAATAGATTCCTCGTATTGCATTTAAATATTTCAGATCATTATACTAACTTAATATATAACTTGAGTAATAATAAAGTTTGCATGCATTTTTGCTTAAAACATGTTTGTTCTTCCTTAAAGTTACTCACAGTGGGTAGAGTATATAAAGTATGACATGGTAAAACTACTCTTAAAAGTATACCGTTTTCTTTTTTTTACTCAAGGTACTCAAGTAAAATGTAACTTTTCTACCCAACTCTGCCTTTGGATGCCCTAAATGTGCCTCAGCTAAATGTCACAAACTAATGCTAGGACATTTTCCTTCAGGATTTTCAGATTTTGTTGTTAAATCACAGCTGATTCTAGATTATATTTTCACACAGAACCAGATTTGTTTGCATTGTATTATTTCTTTTGTTTGTTTTTTGGTAATAAACGTAAACATCATTCATAAACCGTTTTTATTTTTCTCGGATTGTTGTCTTTTTTGCTCAAGATTAAAATCTGACTGATCTTAAATATGTAAATATGCACACATAAAAAAGAGATACAAAACCTTGCTTTAAAAGTTAGAACCTCATAGAAAGGAGCTTTATGTCTTTATAAATGAGAGCGAACACAAAGATATACTTAGGAGCATATTCATAGAAATACTCACATAGTGTTTAGCCCAAGCAGCCTAAACAACTGCTAACAATTACAACCATTAGTGGTTTGGCATTGGCAGCACCCACTCTGCCTGTTTATAATATGATGGAGCACAAATGTCATAACAGTGGAGTTTTGAGACAAACAAGATGCACTACCAACTGGATGGCCAAAGTCCAGAGGAGGGGAGAAAAGGAGGCCTGGAATCAAGTCTTTAAGAGAAGGAGGAAGTCTTTGTTTTCTGTAGGTTAAACAGAAATGGTAATAATGTCTCACTCTGATGCTGTAGACTGAAATAAATCGACTAAATAAACTAAAATACAAGAATCTTAGCAGGACCGAAAACAACACAGAGATGACAACTGATTTAAATTTAAAAATTCATCCATGTTTCTAATAAAGAATGGTATGCATTCTAGTTGTTCTTTTTGCACATTGGATTTTGTTCAGTTTGATTGCTCCTTTCCCCTTATTTGCCATTTCTTTGAACTGCAGATCAGCTGTCAGTTTTCGTTTGTAACTTTCCCTCAGTGCGCCTGTCTGCCCTTCCCTCCCAGCTGCACCCTGTTAGCAATCGTCACCTGTCAATTTAATAAAGCATTTTGTTGCACCTTAACCCTTGTGCGTGTGAGGACTGAGGCAACTGATACTTGTGATATGGGCGTGGGGTCAGTTGGACCCCATTTGTAAATACAAGAGTTAAAAGGTGAAAAACTGCAAAAACATCCGTTGACAAAGGAACAAAAGGAACTGAGGAAATACAAAGAATCCAAACCCTCAGTTCGCATAAAGCTGAAGCTGCATTATTTGGGTTCAGCAGAACCGACGGTTCGACTCCATCAGGACACAGCAGGAGGGGTTTTACTGAGCAGCTTTAACTCGATTATCAAAAGAGCCTAAACGTGAACAAAACAAGGTTAGTGGGTCCTGATTAGGGGAGTGTGTATGTGTGTGTGTGTTTTGTGGGAACATTTATTTCACACAGTCACCTCACATGGGGTTATGCGTCACCCTTTTGTGTAAACAGAAACCCCCTGTATAAAAAAAAAAAAAATGGCATTACGAGGGTAGTGGATGCTTTAAGGTTCTGTCACAGCGTCAAGAGTCCCTCTGACCTGTTTGATAATTAAACCTAAAGTGTAAAATTAATAACATTGAAAATGCTTCAAAACTCTTCAGATTTTCACAAGGCACGTTTCACATTTCATGTCTGTTTATAACGCTGCTTTCACAATCCGCAAACTCTGCTGATTAATGCCATTTAATGCATGTAAAACGGTGAAATAGTTCACCCAAAATGAACCAAATCATTTATTTAAGCATCCATATTTGATGTGGAAAGCACAGCAATCTCATGGATAGTGGTTATAGTCAGGCCTACAACTCTAAAATCCCTAAAATGTCATCATAGGGTTTATAGTTGGCATTTAATAGTGTTGATATCAAAGTTAATCAAAAGTAGGCTGCAAATAGTGCGATGAAACCTTTCTCCAAAAGGGAAACATGAAGACTAGATTAAATATTTCAAAAGAAAACGCAGAGTAAAACCTGAATTCTGCCACACAGAGAATAAAGCCCAGTTTTCAATGTATTTCATAAAATCCAATGTTCTTTCCGTGGATTAACATGTGAAATCCAAGTTTCTCTCTCTAAAGTTGCCTCTCTTCCTGGTAGGCAGCAGCAGCCTGTCCTACGCTGGGACCGGAGCCTCCTCAACAGACAGCAGCCCTAATTTCATTAATTATAAACCAATATGCTGCTGGCAGTCCCTCTGGAGAAGACTTTACCCAGCACTGGCATCTGTTCAGCTCGAACACAGCGAGGGGCGAAGAGACGGAGGGAGGAGAAAACAAGGACATCTCTGACTCCCACCACAGGTGAAGCGCGGTACTGTGCAGGCGAACGGGGGAAGGGAAGTTAGTGACGATGTAAATCTTTGTAAATACACATTTATTATTTATCTTTCCAAGAATCTTTGCTTAATTTCTTTTTCTTTTGCCTTTCTCAGCATCTTAAAAAGTGTAAAGTGTAAATATATATATATATTAATTGTCTTTTTTCAAAGAAATCAGAGCTCCCAACATTTATAAATTAAACCCAGATATTAGAATTACAGTTGTACATGCTGCTCCTGTACTGCCCCCTTTCTAAAACCGCCCTGGGCAACTGCCCATCTGAACTTTAAAGACTGTTTTAGTGACTCGTTTGAGCATAAGATTGTCCGGTTCATCTGTGCTGCTTGTCTGTTTGCTTTCCACGTTCAGTTCTTTCTTGTTCTCTAATTATTTTTTGCTCCGGCAAAACGGATGTAAAGAGGCTTTACATCGGTAGCGGGAATAAAAATGCTGCTTTCTGTATCACAGAGCAGATTTAATGTGATTTTCAGCTCTAATTAGAGTTAAGTCACTTAGTGTGTCGTAATGATGTTTGGCTCACGGACCCAGTGGTAGCCGTCCATCAGCCAAATGAAATATTAAACTGACCTACCGCTGTAGTGTGTTTGTGCGG
The DNA here is from genome assembly GCA_903067075.1 of Micropoecilia bifurca. Lineage (NCBI taxonomy): Eukaryota > Metazoa > Chordata > Actinopteri > Cyprinodontiformes > Poeciliidae > Micropoecilia > Micropoecilia bifurca. The sequence continues at coordinate 42,514 of CAEGAF010158813.1, forward strand.
GTTTATATTGGAAGACGTGTCGGGGGGATTCTAGTGGAGCAATGTGTGTCTGCTGCATTCCTTACAGTAAATACACACAAGCGCGCTAACGCACGCATTCCTGACCTACATTCACTATACACAAAACAACAGGGTGTCAGGAGAGGCAGACCTGTGTGTGTACGTGTGTGTGTGTGTGTGTGTTGGGGTTGAAAATCTGCAGGTGCACTGGGCCGTGAATCTAATGCAAAATTAGTGTTACCTTCCTGCCAAATAATTCATGAGCCTGCATCCAAAAGACTGCGGAATGACTCAACTTGTCATCCCCTCTGTCTTTGTCACACTCCCCAATGAACCATGTTTTATTTAAAACAAACATGGAGCAGAATCTGGTAAATAAGCGCGGCTGCAATTGGCAATTGTCTGATTTGATCCCAGATGGCTTTTTGGGCCTCAGTTTAACAATGAGATTGAAAAAAAATGAAATACTGGCTTGAGTATTACTTTGCTCATAAAAAAACTCAAGTTTCCGTCTCTTCACAAACGCAAAGAAAACATAAAGTCTGCAGTGTTGAGATTGCAACAGACCCTGCAAAAGTATGACTGCAATTTGATTAAGCGCAAACTTTATTATTTATTGGACTTTCATTGGTTTGAGCCTCAAAACTTGCAGCCTCCATCAGCTTTTCTTCCAGGATCGCTCTGTGTTCAGCTCCAGCCATCTTCGCCGTCCTTGCTGAGCAAATCGTGTCCCCATAGCACCATGCTGCCACCTCCGAACCTCAAATTCACCTAATGAAGAGGGAGCCTTCTTCCATATGCGAGAAATGGCAAGCAACACATCCTACGGCTCGCTTTTGTCAAAGGCCGGATTTGTGAAGTGCCTGACTAATAAATTCCCTTTTAAAAGATTCTGTTGAGGTAAAAAAAAAAAAGTTGTAAGTTTCTTCAAAGAGTTGAAGAAACTTACTTAACTCCTGTAGCGGTCCGCATTACATCGTACCTGAGGAAGCCTCTGACTGAAGGTGAAGTTGTGTAGGAGTCTGACAAAGACTGAGAGATGTGCGTAAAGTCCTTTCATAATAATCTCCAGAGGTTTCAGAATAGTCTCCAGAACAGAACCATCCTTCATTATATATCATTTTGAACATAAAACTTTCACTTTCTCAGTCCCTTCTGTAGTAAACAACCAGGGTTAGAGAGGTTGCAGTTGTTGTTTGTTTTTTTTTTTCCCCCTAAAACTTAAATTAATATTTTTCTTCCCTAAATCAGAACAAGTTTAACCTCCAATAAAGGCATTAAGAGTAAGAATACAAAACCGTGTCTTTGCTGAGAATTCACCGGCCAGAACTTCAGTCGACTATGTTTACTTTATTATAGGTCAGTGTGTGCACACCCACTAACTATAGCCGGGGCCCCGGCATATAAAACCCTAAATAATATGTCTACATTTAGAGAAATCATCGGGTGTTGCTGTGGAATGCAACACCATTGTGGTGAAGCATTTTCACAAAAGAACAAACAACCACTGGAGAAAGCCATAAAAGGGACGTTTTCCTTGTGCTAATGCGATTCAGTGTCAGGAAAACATGTGTATTTAGGGCACTTTATGGAGTGATTATAAAGTCTATTATGAATTCTTCTTTTTTTTTTTGCTTTAACACTTGTTTGATCTTCAAATTGTTCAGAATTTGATATGTGAGAACTCATATACCTTTACGAGTAACAGAGGCCTAAAGAATTATTTAAACTGCATCTTTACAGTTTAGTAAAAGTTATTGTTAGACTTTAGACCCTTAGTAAACTACAGTTTACTCCACATTATTTAAGCTGTACATAATATGTCTTTACTGGCTGTAACAACACACCTTATCAATTATGGAATTTTAAAGGAAATGATTGAATTTAGGGGTGTGTAAAATAAAAAACACCATTTCATTTATCTTTCCTAGCAGAAAGGGGTCGACGTTTGGAAGATTTCCACTTTTATTCCTAATTAAATGTTCACTGATGTTTATCAGCGGGACAACCACAGAAGATTGCAGATCGATACGATGCACTTTGTTTACCTCCTTTTGCATAAACACAGTATATCAACATATTTACTCAAAAGAGAAAAAAAATGGTGTATATTTTGTCCTTATATTCATATTTTAAAGACAAACTCCTTGTTTATGATCATAAACCCAGATGGGGAAAAAGCTGATTCTGATACAAAATATTGATTTTATGATTATGTTTGGGGTTACAGAGTGAATGTCACTCAGTGCAAGCTAACTTGAACTTTGTTTATGTCTGTACATCAGACAAGCATTACCAAGTTCATAGCGAGAGGACAGCTGATCGTTTTAGATTAATTCTTTAAGATAAGACTAAAGAAGACTTCCAGATGATAAGTGAAACCCATTTATGGCTGTTGTGACATGGATTACTAAAAGACGAAACAAACGGGAATATAAAAACCTGCAAATTGTTACCACAAACGGGAAAAGGTGAGTAATTAAACACTAAATCGCTTCTTCCCATTTATTTGCTTCCCAAATGAGAACATTTTGGATCCGTAACACGTAACGTATGGACCTTGTTGTTGTCCGACGCACTAAATTTGACAACAAACACTGCTGACAGTAAATCCTTCCTTTCCTGATAGTCTAAACACAGGCATGCAAAGATGCGCGCGCAGTGAATTCGAGTGCGATTGCACGCATTCACACTCAAAGCCACATGTCTTCTTAGCCGATCGCATTTCCCAGCGGGGCCTTGTGATTGTAACACAAACAAAACACAACAAAATAAAAAAAAAAGCACACAGAGTGACTTCGGGGCCTTGCAGCTACCTGAGAGTTGGCTTGAAGGTGAGCCTTTTTATTTTCCGCCGGCCATGCGAGGCACGCGCCGCGCTCCAAAGCCATCTCAGTCGAGCTCCTTTGTTGAACCATAACATTACTCGCCACCGGCCCCCTGCACCTCCTCCAGCAAACCCACTGCCGTTTGGAATAACAGATGAATAAATGGATGAGGGGGAAAAAACAGTAGACTCAAACCACAGTGGAACTCAGCAATGGTCAGCCAGGCCCACCACGCCTCAGCAAATGTTTGTCCAAACCTGTTATTTCTGGCATTGTACTGTCTCAAAGAGATCATTTCATTCTCCATAAGGAATGCAGCGGCTATAAATAGTCTGCAGATGAAGGAGGGGAAATCAGAGATTTGTAGACTAATTACAGAGCTGGAGTTGAACCCTTCTGTTATGGTTCATTTTTCATCAACCTCTGTCTCCATGACTGTCTGACTGACCAACCGAGGCGAATTGGACATTTTCTCAAAGGGACACGAACATCTGAGCTTATTGCTGACCCATCCGTTTTCTGCGCAGAGCAGCACTTGGACCTCGTGATCCTCGAGAAAGACAAAGGGACGTAAATGGATGCAATTGTCAAACACACCCCTCTCGTTTTGCTCCGACACATTCACTGTGTATTAGGAAGAAGAAAAAAAAACACTGGATATGACTGACAAGCAGAGGTGGGGCCCAAATCAGTCAGACGAGGGCGGCAGTGGTGGGAAATGCTACTGTAATGCTGGAAAATGCTCCAAATTCAATAATAGAAGAAACAAAGACTTAAAATGTGCAGGTTTATTGGAAGGAATGTGTTCCTTCTGTTTGTGGTTAATTAATGACTGCTACTACTCAGTAAAATAATGTAATTTCCTTTCAAATGAAGAGACTTTGATGTCTTTGTATAGCCACTTTGTTGTGGCTGAGGGAGGAGAAGGGAAAAGGTGGAGGCGTCAGAAATCACTCACATGTTTATCACATCCAGGATGATTATTTCAAGATCAGAAAACATTTGTTAAATTATTGCTTTTATAAAATACAGCTATAATCATTACCAGATCTTTTCTAAAGGACAGAGGATCAGATATTGGAAAACACAAGGAAACAAAGAAGTTGAAATTATTGTGGAAATGCCGCCCCCGTGTGGGAATAATGAAGAACTGCATTACGTTTGAAACACGCCGTTTAATTAGTCATTTAAAAAAAAAATATGTTCACAATTGTGGCATGATATTTATTTTTAGCTGTTTACTTACATTTCCACCCCATCATCTGGACTAAAATGTGATGACGTTATGCATATCCTGTGTATAGGCATCTTTGATTCTGTGTCAGGCTCGTAAAGCGCCAAATTATCTTAAGATAACTCCTAAATGTTCGGCTAAGCTGGAGTTTAACTGCAACGTTTGAAATTTAGTCTTAATAATGACTTTTAGGAAGCTTTTCTCTTAAGGTCAGTTATTTTGTGTTGAAAACTGAAAGTAAAATTAATTACAAATTTTACTATAGACTTTAGAAAACCCGATTCCATGGAAGGTTCCTTCGAGGTTCTTTAAATATGATCTAGAACATTCACGAGAACCTCCTGAACGTCCTTTGGACGTGTTCCTAATGTTAGTTTCGACACGAGGACTGCAGTTTTTGTTGTTTTCAGGAAACGTTAACAACGACTTCGCCAATGATGACAATAAAGTTTCGTCTCCATGGTTACCTTAAAGTTCCATGATCACTGTCCGACTGAGGTTTGCTCGGGGGTCTCCGGCTGACTCACACCGTTGGAGGCGACCAAAGAAGCAGAGCTGCAGAACTTTTGCGGGCCATGTTTAAACTCGGATTGTAGTCCGAATACATCTTTAAGAGGAAAAAAATTATTCGGATGAATGTGGCTATGGAGGTGGAGAGTCAAAACACGGTGAGTAAAACTGTCTTTACGACGTTGCTAGTCGTTCAGCTAGCCGGCGATGCTAACAGTTCTAACGTTTTTGACGTTGAATATTTTCAATAGGGACTTTCTTCTGTTTTAGCTTTGCTGTCAGTACGGTAGCGCCATAACATTAGACATAGTTGGATACGTTTTTCACCAAATTAAAACAAATTGTAGGGTTTTGAAGTACGGTCTTGATCAAGCTCGGGTCGACGGTGCAAAGGAAATGGAAAATGTGTTATAAATATAATAAATTTATGTTTAAGAACGACCATGTTCGCAGCTGGCAAAATATAAAATGTATTTTTTGTGGTAAAATTGCAGTGGAAAATGGTTCGTAATCTAGTTTGTGTGAAGTTAGCATCTGATTCGTAGCATTCAAACTCCAAAAAGGGCTATTTCACAGTTTTTACGGGATCCGCACCGTGGCCTTTTGTTGAACTTTCATCAAATAGAGTAATATCCTTGAAATAATTCGATATATTTCTGACATGTCTAAGTATTGTGGTTTGTCAAACATGGCCTCAATTCAGGGGGCTTCAAAGCTCCCTGAACCCTTTGAAATGGTTTCAAAACACTGTATTAACATGCATACAATTCTCCCAAAAACAACCAAAAAGTTACAATCTTAATGCCAGAAAAACTTTTATATGTTTAAAAATTTCAAATAAACATTTGTGTTTTTATTAAAGAAATAAAACATTTACAAACAACCAACTGTATTTTAAATAATTGTTAACAGCAGGGGTCTCCAACTTCTGGCCCAGCAGCTGCATGTGGGTCTTTGGTCTTTCCACCATGGCTTTTAATAACTAATGACACTAGATCTACTAGTGATGGATCCATTTAGATTTATGTCTAATAATTGTGAAATCGGCCTCAAATCAGATGTTAACTTCAGTGTCGTTTTCCTTGCATCAAAAGCTAAATATGATGAAAGCTGTTGATATTTTCATCTTAAAGTGTAAAAAGTTTATTTAAAAATGCCGAGATCTGCAGGTTCTCCTATTTCTTTTCCCTCCTCTCTGTTTAGTTTGTGAAATTCAATGAGCGTGATGATGCACTTTGGGATTCCGTTGCTTCTCTAACGCTGCTTTTCTTCTTAAAGCTCACATCCTGCCCCTCGTCGCTTAATGACAGCAGCTCTTCGTCTTCTGATGTCTTAAATCAAGAGAACCCTCTGGAGAGCCTTACCCACCACCCCCCGATTTCTGGCACCATCATTCCCAACCGGATTTTCGTCGGGGGAATCGACCACAGGGTGAGATTTCTTTGGACAGGCACCGTTCTGGGGCGGAGATCAGTCCAGTCCGGTTAAAATAAATGTACCTGCTTGTTTTGAGGTCAACGAAGGCGACCTGCATCAGATCTTCTCGCAGTACGGCGCAGTGAAAGACGTGAAGATAATAATTGACCGCTCAGGAATCTCAAAAAGGTTACTTCCTTCCTTCTGTCCTGTCTTCCCTTTACCTCTCTACTCCCTACCATTTCAAGCCTGCTTCATAAATCTCTTGTCTGCCTCCGGTTTGTTTGAACAGATACGGGTTTGTTACGTTTGAGAACCAAGACGACGTGTTGAGAATCCTCAGTAATGTAAGTTCCACAACGCATCTGCATCCGTCTCATCCGGCCCGGGTTTAATCTAGTTGTCTTAAATCACTAGGCGACTGAAATCTCCTTTAAGGAGAAGAAGCTCTGCATCGGCCAGGCCGTTAAAAAGAACCACTCTTCCGGAAAAGGTAAGCTGAATTTCAGCCAGCTGGTTTTCTTTTCAAACTTTCCGTTTAGATGGATTTTCTTTCTTTTTTTTTTTTTTTTGTTTCCTTTCTTTCTTTTTTCGTTGTTGTTGTTGTGTTGTTTTTCTCAGCTAAGAACGCCCGCATGGCCAACCTTGACCCTCAGATGTCCTGCGGGACGTTCTATCTGACCACATCCACAGGACATCCGTACACTTACCACAAGGGCGTGGCCTACTTTCACTGCCCCAGCATGAACCCTTTGGCTCACCACTGGTCGGTAAGAATCCCACCGTTTCGCCTGAAGTCCCCGCCGAATGCAGCACGGAGTGTGGAGAGGTTCATGGGAACTGGTTTCTTGCAGACTCACCCTCAGCTGATGATTCCTCCGACCCATCAGCCTGTTCACCCCCAGCAGCCGCCTGTGTATCCTCACTACCAGGTAGCAACGAGCACTTTTACCTTCAGGGTCGATGAATTCATCAAGATAGCAGCTATTTGATATTTTCTGTCTTTTTCACAGGACATCGCAAACCAGTACCAATGGAACATCGCTCAGGTTTGTGAAACAAATCATCGCCCGGCTGTTTAGGTCAGTTTCCCCACTTGTCGACCCTGTGGTGTTTGTGTCCAGGTGCCGACCGCTTTCAGCGCAGCCATGTACTCGCAGCAGCCAGAATATCCTTACCAGGCCCTGGATGGAAGCTCCTACCTGCCTCCTGGGCCTGCCATGGAAGGCAATACCCCAGAGGTACCTGAGATTCACGAAGAAATGACAAGATAATCAGTTAATGAAGATTCAGATTATGTAATAAATCTGTGTCTCTTGTTTGCAGTTTTTAGAGTCGACAGCACCACATTTTTACTCAGGAATGACACCGATTGCTCTGCAGCATGACCCCAGAGAGGTAAAATTCTCCCCACTGGTCGGACTGAGACTATTAATCAAATTAATTGCGATGAATTGTCAACTAATTTAGTAATCGGTTAATTGTTAACTGGAGCTTACAGACTCAGAAAAGGCAATTTGCTGAAAAAACTACATAATTAGAGCAGTCATTAAGTCAAAACTACAAAAAAAGTATACATTTTTTTACAAATATCTTCCAGCCAAAACTCCTGTAGTATCATAGTTTTATCTTCCCCAAAAAATTTGCAGCTCTAGTTGTATTTTGATCAATGTTTCAGTGACATAAAGTGCCTGTAGTAGAATATGAATTTATTGTGTCGTTTTTTTACCAAGGGTACCAGTAAATCAATCATTCTGTTTGCATAAACAGAACCAAATCTCACCATACAGTTGGTGGATTTAAGGTCCGCCCACCCGGGAGCTCGGTGGCGTTCGTCTTATTGAGGCACTTCCTGTTTTCTTGTCCCTCCGTAGAGTCAGCTGTTCCCCCGTTCGCGTGTCCATCTGAAGCCGAGGCATCGCCGCTACACGCACCCCAAGGACTACTACCATCTGCCCGAGCCCACAGAGTCGCCGGACACCGCCGCGTTTCCCTTCCACGCCCCTCGCGTAGGCTAACCGGTCGACGCCTCCCCAAGCAGAACGTGCCACCCTCTCCGCCGACAGTTCCTACTACTTCTCCATGAATTAGCACACGGTCATATTTGCTCCACAAGTGAAACTCTGTGACACTTGCTTTTAGTTTACGCATTAGGGTTACAGTTTTAACATCTTTGCGCTGAAGGACATCGTTCACAGCGAGGCTTTGAGAGCCTGCTGGGGTCTCAAAGTGTTTTCTGGAACGATTTTTTTGCGAACAGCGCAGCTATTTTTGATGTCACATTTACACAATTCATGTTACTGGAGGACGGATCTAATGATCTTTTACGTGAAAAAAAAGCTGCCTCTGCAGTGTGTCATCATGGTGCCTTTCTGTTTCGCGTCAGAGCGGAAACATCTACGTTAAAATCCACAGTTTAAAGTTTTTTCTCTTGGATCTGTGCCTGAACATAGAGGCTAAATGCTTCACCTTTGCTGTTTTGCCGTGTAGCGGTTGTGTTTGAGGGTCTCGGAGCTGTAATATTAGGGCGTTTTCTCAGCTTCGACCCTTTCAGGGGCTGCCTCACTTACTGTTCTTTAAGCAGGGTTCCTACATAGTCTTAAATTGTTTTTGATGGAACTGTTTTCCAGAACTAGAACTACCAGCCCCAATTGCTACATTATAAATATCTGGATTTCTGGAAAAAAAAAAGTTGCTCCAATCAGCCATTTTGGTTTGTCTTTAGAATAAAGAGGGACAAAGAAGTGATAGATTCGTTCATCCATCATACCATTTCTGTGTTTGTCCAAAAATAATATCCACTCTGCGTTCCTCCAACCATTTTAGTCTGTTCATTTATCCATCCACCCAGCTGCCTGTTAGTTTGTTCAATTGTCTATCCATGTATCAGTCTGACTACCCATCCATCCATCATGTACTGATAACTCTACTTAGAGCCTTGAAAATGATAGAAAGTCGTCCTAGAACATGTAGGAACCCTGTTGAAGGTACTGCGTCTGTCTGCCTGGTTTTATTGCACTTTCCCCTTTGACAGATGTTGATTATTGAGTCTAGTTATAAAGGCAGCAGCTTTACTCTGCACCATGACCGACTGATGCATAGTGAAGTAGATATTTAGCAGGTTGTCGTTGCACAGTTTGTCCACAAAGGCACTACAGTTGCTCCCGCATTGTGCGCTTTTAACGTTTCAGTGTGGACGAATTGTGCCGAGAACAGGAACTGATCAGTGACTTTTCCACTGGGCAGTTTGGTGCAGGTTCTGGTTTTTCACGTGCGGAGCCACCTGGATTTGTCCTGTGAAGAAATCCCGGCCGACACATTTTAAAAGAGAAATAATAAATTCCATGTTTGGAGCAGATTGGAGCTCAGCATGCGGACGGGTCGTTTTAGGAACTGATTGAAGCTTCATTTCTTTGTCACGATAGTTTTAGCATTGTTAAAGACGGAGGAGGTGCTTCTGTAAATGTGCCTTGTTTTTCCCCTTGTAGTGTTTAGCTTTGTTTTTACTTTCAGACTTTAAAAAAAAGAAAATTTTTTTCCCCTTATTTTGAAGTTCAAAATGCTGTAAAAAGTCGCTTCTTCTCAGAGGACTCAACCAAAAAAACAAGTCCTGTATTGAGAGAATTTAACTTTAAATCCTCTTCAGGTGTGATTAATGGGTCCTACGACTAGTGTGTGCCAATTGCTTTCATTGTATTGCTTTGTATCTTATTGTACTTTCCTATATGCTTTATGGGTGAAACCCAATGTTTTCCATTTAGTCACAAAGCACATTGTAAACCTCCTAAACAACAATCCAGTTGATAAATATATAGTTTTAATATTGTAAAGGTGATGTACAGCATATATTTGAGAGCTACATACTTTGCTTTGTAATGCCCTATATTATCAGACAAGTTGTTGTAACATTGTTGTGGTTCAATGCGTTTGTAGTTTTCAATGCAAATAAACATTTTTGCTTTATGTTCCACGAAGTCCAGGCGTGTTCTGTGACTCTGTGATCTTGACTGAATACTTGGACAGATTGAAATGAAACGCTCCAAACATTGGAGGGGATGTGTTTGAGTGTGTGATAACTGGGTCGGTAATCTGCCTGTAGGGCCGCCGGCCCTGATGAATCAGGGTTTTATCTGAATGAATGGATAAAAGACCTTGGCACCACGGCAAAAACACCTGCCTGCAAATTACAATAACAAAAAGACCAAGTCTCGTGACATTAGATGGAGGTTTATAAAACAGCTGGGAGCTTTTCTGGGAATTTTTTATGCTGCTTTGTACAAAGACATTACTTACTGAACATTTCGGTTGACACGTTTTCAGCTCTCTTAATGTTTCTAATAAAAAGGCTGCATCTCCAACACACCAGTTTTGCTTCCCACCATATTACCTGGCCGCTGAAGGTGGAAAAATGCCGCATAGGCTACAATCATGCAATCATCACATGACTAGAACAAGTGTTTTCTTGCCTGCCAGTCTGCATAAACCATCCTTGTCATTCAGAAAGAGTTTCATTCCAATCAAGCTGAATCTGATCAGAATATTCTGGTGAGGGCCATTTAATGGACACATTTTATTCCAGTCAGCTGTTCAGAATATTTACTTATGTTCATGTATATGCTCTAACTTGCTACACAGAAATCTAAAGAAATTCAGAAATGGATCGTAAACACAACTAGTGTTGCGCCAAGTGTCTACAACAGAAACTCAAACATGCTAATCCAAATGTTGGACGTCATTTTACATTTTCCAAATGCTATTTCAACCATTCCTCTTTAATCTGCTTTCTAAACATTTTGGTTTTCATCCAGAGACACTGTGATGTCAGAGTCATTATACATCTCTTATTAACATGGATTAATCAGACAATCAACAATCAGTAGGGTTAAATTTTCCATGAACTAAAATCACTTTTTTAAAGGCCATGAACAGTAAAGTTGTCACATAAAAAGCATCCTTAACATAATTAGAACAATCCATCTTCCTGAAAAGACGAAAACATTATATTTGTTGTTCTTTAGGTATATATGGATTTTAGGATCTGTGCAAGTGTGAAGCTACAGGAAAAACAAGAACACAAATCACTGTGGTGTTTTTTATTCTGCTGATACTGGGAGTGGTGGCCTTCAAATAACCGTCTATCAATAGTGATGAACATGTGAAAAGTGAACAACAATAAGCCATCGTCTCACTGCCATTCATCGCTATACATAACCAGATTTGTGTTGTAAAAACTGATTTGGATGACAATACTTTATGCTGTGCCATCACACGGCTACTTTATATAAAAGGACAACGGCGCAGAGAGCATCTATTGAGCATCAGTCTGGCCTCCACTAATACAGCAATGGGAAAGGTAAGTTTATTACATGCTGCTAAAAAAAGAATAGCTTTCTTTGGTTTATTCATATGTATTTAGAGAAATATGACTTTTGCAGATCATATTCTACGAGGACAGGAATTTCCAGGGTCGCCATCATGAGTGCATGAGCGACTGCGCCGACCTGCACCCTTACTTCAACCGGTGCAACTCCATCCGAGTGGAGAGTGGCTGCTTCATGGTGTACGACAGGCCCCACTACCTGGGGCACCAGTACTTCTTGCGCAGGGGGGAGTACTCCGACAACCAGCGCCTGATTGGCATCAATGACTGCATCCGCTCTTGCCGCATGATCCCCACGGTAAGAAATAAGTGGAAAAACGGCTTAAGATCCACCCCTGTAAACAGCAAAAGTCTCATAAATGCTCCCGTTGCAGCACCGTGGCTCCTACAAGATCAGGCTGTACGAGCGTCCGGACATGGGCGGCCAGATGCAGGAGATCAGCGACGACTGCCCCAATGTCCAGGACCGTCTACGGATGTCCGACATCAACTCGTGCAACGTGGTCGACGGCCACTGGCTGCTGTACGACCAACCCAACTACAGGGGGAGGACCTACTACCTGAGACCCGGCGAGTACCGCAGGTACAGCGACTGGGGTGGCGCCAGCCCAAGGATCGGCTCTCTCAGGCGAATCACCGACTTTAACTAAGATCCTCATTCTTCCATTTGTTCCTAATAAACATGCTTGGCTTAAACTGTGTGTAAAAGTCATTGTACCCAAATGTCATCCTTGGGGTGTCTCTTCAAGTAATCAGAAAGCAATGGAATGGTTTAATTGACTTTATTTGTAGTATCTTTCATACACATGACTTTGCACATCCCGTTTTTTCACATTGTGATACGTCTGATTGATCCCACTCTGGGGCTCAAGCTTCCCCACTCATGAAACCTCCTGTACTGACCCTGGAGCAGCAGGTACTGGCGTCCCCTGTAGTGAGGATGCTCGTAGAAGAGCCAGTGGCCGTCCGTCGCTTTGCAGGAGTGCACATCGTTCAAATGGAAGCGCTCGTAGAGAGAGGGGCAGTCATCAGTCATCTCCATCATCGTCCGTCCAAAGTCTGGGCGCTCGTAGATCATCATCTTATGAGACCCTTTTTGCTGCAGGAAAGATTGCACTTATCATTTGCTTCTGCTGTGAAATTTGGATTGTACCTGGAGGGGGGTCTTACCATGGTAATGACGCGGCAGGATCGAACGCAGTCGTTGAATCCCATCCAGCGCTGGTAGTCTGGATAGTCGCCCTTTGTCAGAAAGTACTGGTAGCCCATGTAGTTGTTTTTCTCGTAGGCCATCCACGCTCCACTGTCCACCCTGATGGAGTTGCAGCGGCTGAAGTGGGAGTGCAGGTCCGAGCACTCGCTGCTGCACTCATAGGACCGGCCCTGAAAGTTTCTGTCCTCATAGAAAATGATCTGTCAGGAATGCAGGAGGCATTGGATCAATTTAAACACAAATGGCAAAGATCTGCCTCCACTTTTCTGATTTCGGTGAAGTAATTTAGAGAAACATTAAAACAAAACACCAAACGAAACTAGGAGTCTTACCTTCCCCATTGTGTTGGTTAATTTTGTTCACGCTGTAGCAGCAGCCCTGGGCTCCCGGCTGCATTTATAACCCACAGATGACCTGCAGCATTGTGATTCATAACAATGATCGGACCTGTCAGCTTTTTTTTAACACTGTACCCCACAATGCATTTCAGCTGTTTGCTTTGAGGTGCAGCTGCCACCTGCATTTGTTTGACGAACGGGCGTTCGTGAAACTTGGAGCGATCTTCCAAGCATACGCATGGGTTGAACTGGAGTGATGCAAATAAAAAAAAGAAAAAAACTCATTTTAAAAAATCCCACTTTTTTATTTTTAATGTTTCTTTTACCAACATTTTTTATGGATGTTTAATTCTACAGTAGGATACAGTAACACACATACTGTGTCTAGCATTTGTTAGATCTGCTGTGGATTCATTGGATGTATTTTAACATTTCAGAAGCATCTTTTTTAACACAACTCTAGATTTGTGGGATTATTTCCACACCTGCCATGGTTCTGTGCAACAGACATCCTCCGTTGGCTTTTTATAACAGTAAACAATTCACAGATTGTGATTCACTTTGGTTGTCAACGTGTCAACAGCTTGTTTTTGGACAACCTCCAGATTTTTGGTTCTTGCTTTTGTTTGATTGAAATCCCCCATATTGTGATTCTCTCTTTGGGCTAAGCTCTAGAAATGTAATTCTCAATACAGTCTCCATGTGACAGATTTAATACACAGCATCAGAGGCCGCATCAGAGCTGTGAAGTTTCAATATTACCCAGATACTTGAAGATGGTCAAATCATACACATAACAACAGCATATGTTGTATTTATTCTGCAAAACTGATATTTTTATAATATCAAATCCTATTCCACAGCTAAATAAAAGGCATAACTTTAAACACCTCAACATTTAGACTTATGCTGTGTTGTCTAAACTAAAACTGAAATCAACTTGCAGAGGAAGCCGGAAAAGTTAAGTCTACCCATGTAAATTATCAGTGTCCAAAATTTCTTTGCTGTTTTGCCTGAAAGTTCTCAACAAAACCTGGCAAGCCAGTCCAATATAGACACCGAAATATATATGTAGGTGCATCACTAAAATGTTACATTTCAAATAAAACAGTAAAAAATAGCAATGCATAATGCTTTTTTCTAGCCTAGTAGCTCCAGTTTAAATAAAAATCCTGAAAACATCAAGTAAACCTTTGTTATAGGAGGGGAATGTGTGAGACTTGTGATAGAGAATGATCAGGTTTTGGGACGTTATTAGACTTTATCACCTAATTAATTTCAATATATCAATTTATCAATGAGGAAAGGTCAATATGGGGAAAATTGTGAAGTCTTCTTGAGAACCAAAAAGTATTTTTTTAATTTTATTAATCTGTTAGGATGGCAATACATTTCTCAAGCTAGAGTAGTTTCTTAACATCACCCAGCGACAGCATCCTTTATGTCTTTGAAAAATCATGGAGGGGACAGTTGACTACTTGAGAGAGAGCTGGTTATCGTGTTAATTAGAGTATATTTTCTGGTCAAAAGTGTATTTTACGGTTGAACAAGAGTCAATGAGAGCCAGAAAATTCTTGATATTTTTAGGACCAGTAATGAGAACTTCTGTCTTGTTTTAGTTCAAGAGAAGAATGTTTTTCTTCAGTTTAGCACTTATATCTTCTAAGCATGACTACAATATTTGCAGTTTGATGGTTTCTTTACATCTGATGAACATGTAGAACAAGCTATCATCTGCGTAGAATTGAAAATCAGTGTCATTTTTTTCTGATTATGCTGGAGGAATATGTAACATAAAACACAGGTGTTCCCATGTCAAAACCTTGTGGAATCCCATAACTAACTCCGGAGAGACTAATTAATGCATTATAACCACCAAAGTGAGCCTGACTGGCAGATAATAATGCATCCGTTTTGCTAGATAATCATTGCACAGTTCCCTTTCTGCACATTAGAGTTTTTTGACAGGTTAGATCCACAATCTTAACATTGAGGGCGTATATTGTGAGTTAGAATGTATTTATAGCTTACTAACTTAACATAATGTTGTCTTCTCATGGAGGACACACTTGACTATGTGTCTGTCCTACTGTTTTTCATCCAAAAGCATTGTGGTTATATTAATATGTCATGCATTGGTCTTGCCTGTTGTACAAAACCAATGCATCCAACACCAGTTTGAAACCAGTTCATTTATTTTGCGTATCACAAATCAAGAGGTAAATTGTACAGTGAGATTGGAATTAAAAGCAAACAATGAACAAAAGGCACAAAAATCACAGATTCAGAATCAAAGATGAGGTTCCCCCTTTTTCTGCCTTCCACTGGTCGTTATTAAATTCGTCGGCTGAATAGAAACCATGAGAGTTAGGACTCTGTGATGCGTCTGATTGAGCTGAATCTGATGCCATTGCTGATATCTCTGAGGTTCTTGTACTCCCCTGGCTTCAGGTACAGCATCCTGCCCTCGAACTCAGGAAGCTCGAACATCAGCCAGTAGCCGTCCACCACGTTGCACGACTGCAGGTCCGACATGTTGTAGCTGTCCTGGATGGAGTCGCAGTCATCAGTCAGCTCATGCATTTGGCCTTCGAAATTTGTTTTCTCGTAGATCCGCATCTTGAAGGGTCCGATGTGCTGTGCAGGGCAGAAAACAAACGACTTTAATTAGTAATTTACTCATTTTTTACATTTCAGGCTGCCCTCATCTCTCATTAATTGATGCAATAGGGATGATTACCACAGGGATGATTCGGCAGGACCGAATGCAGTCATTGAACCCAATTGTATCCTGATACTCAGGATACTCCCCTTTGGTCAGGAGGTACTGTTGGCCCCTGAAGTTGGATTGCTCGTAGACCATGAATATCCCGCTCTCCACCCTGCAGGAGCTGCATCGTCTCAGGTGAGACGTGATTTCCGAGCAGTCGCTGACGCACTCATACGAGCGGCCCTGGAAGTTCCTCTCCTCGAAGAAAATAATCTGATAGGAAAGAAAGACATACAAACAGATTTAGAGCTTTTTTTTTGGTCACCCCAAAACACTCACCGTTGACATATGTGCATAAAACTATTAACTTTTTAGGAGTGTGCGGAGCAGTCTGGATAGTTTGCACCCTACATTACCTTTCCGCTCATGATTTCTGTTGTTTTTCTCTCTGGCGCTCTGCCTTTTATGCATCATGTGACATCTAAAGAATCTGCCCCTCGATTGTACAAAATGCTGGAGTCAGCTCATCATGGAAATCCCCACCATACTGCACATCAAAGCTGTGAACGCTGCAGCCTTCCTGATTAAAATGTATGGAGGCAAATGTTATGATGACATTGCAAAGTGAAATTATTGCATGTTAACATTTTTCATTGAAGGATTGGGGGGATTATGTTAGTTAGAGAATAAAAGATAACCTGAGTAAATGCAAAAGCTTTTTTCAAATAACTTCATTTATTAAGGATACAAACATTATCTAACCCAATCTGATCTGAGTCTGAGTTCATAATTCCACAGAAAGGAAAGGAGAGTGGACAAAAATAACAAACTACAGTAGACCAATACCAACTCAAACAACTCATGTCACATTGAGCCAAAAAAATTATCTCAATGTTCTCTAAGAATTTTTGTGAAATATTCTACAGGTTAAGATGCATGTCTCAACAAATCTACAGGTAAACACAACATTTTAGCGAAAAAATAATATCAAACAGTCAAACCTAGTTGTGGTAAAGTAATACACACCTTTTGATTCTGGAATGGGTCTGGATACCTCAAGCATCACCCAAGATAATCGACAGGTCACTTACTACGTGTCTATGGTTACCAAAATAATTTATATTTAGAGAGAAATCATTCAGTCAAAAACCTGATGAGTTCAACAATACTTATGTGTGGCAAAAGTGCCATTAGCTTATGTCACTCTTAAGCTGCCGTCACATTGTTGCTTTTCTTGACATGTATGCCAGCATATTGAAAACCTATGGCTCTAAACAAATAGAATTTTATGAAAGTCACATCTGTCAGATCTTCGATTTACTTGTGTCACTTGTGGTGTGCTCCCATTCTAAAGAGTGCACATATATTGGGATCAAGGGTGTGGAATTCACAGAGTTCAACTCAGGACAAGGTAAGTAACGTTTTTCACCACATCATTGTCATGTTTTATTTATTTACTTTGCTTTTTTTCATATTTAAGGATCAACTACCAATCTAGAAGTTCATAATTGTTGCTCTACTGCTGCCCCCAAGTGGTCAGGTTAGTCAAAATAATAATAAAGTAGGTCATGCTGTCAGTTTCACTTCTGATTTTTAAACATCTTGCATGCCGAGTTGAGTAAAGCGTCTGCATAGTGTGGAATGAGATTAAGTTTCATCGATTCTGTAGCAATGATACACATGTGCAACATAACGTTGGTGGCATGGTTTGCATATTGTCACCGTTTCATTTCTAATTACACAGTAAGGTGGTGCTGGGGGGGTTCAGATAGTTTTGCCTACAAAATATTTTTAGTATGAATATGAATTGATATAATTCCAGCTTAGAGAGAACAGAGCCTTTAATCCCTGCTTGTCAAGTACAGAAAAGATACGACAAAGATACTTCAAAAAATGTTTATTATTTTTCCTTGATAGTTTAGACCACAGTTAACACACGTCCATGATGCGTCTGATGGAGCTGATTCTCATGATGTTGCTCATTCCCAGTTCGCGGAGGTTCCTGTACTCCCCTGGCCTCACGTACATCATCCTGCCTCTGAAGTTGGTCTGCTCGAACATCAGCCAGTGGCCGTCCATGACGTTGCAGGACTGGCAGTCGGACATGTAAAACCGATCTTGGAGAGACTCGCAGTCATCCATAAGCTCGTGCATCTGACCGCCGAAGTTCTCTCTTTCGTAGATCCTCATCCTGAACTGTCCCCGGTGCTGTTAAATACAAAAGAAAGATTTATTCTTTTCTTTCCTTGCTGGCTCACCAATTCAAATCTCCCCCTTAAAGAGATAATACAAATATCATACCATGGGAATGCTACGACAGGAGCGGATGGTGTCCATCATGGCCATACCCATCATGCCCATCATGTTTCCCATGTACTGAAAGTCAGGGTACTCTCCCCTCCTCAGGAAGATCTGGTTACCCATGAAATTGGGGCGGTCGTAGCCCACGAAGCACCCGCTCTCGACCCTGCAGGAGTTGCAGCGATTCAGGTGCATGTGGATGTCGGAGCAGTCGCTGCTGCAGTCATAGGAGCGGCCCTGGAAGCTCCTCTCCTCATAGAAAATGATCTGCAGCAAGGACACAGGAGAAAGGGTGAGACACGGCTGCTGCTTGTGCGCAGCATAATTAAGTGTTTGGACCTGTTGCAGGATTTTATTGTTTTCTTTTACATGCAAACGGAAGACAAATCGGATATTACCCTGCCCATGGTGACGGTTTTTTGTTTTTCCAAATGATGCCAACCAGCGTTGCTTTTATATCCACCATCAGCTCCAGACCACCTAGCTCACCTTTGTTTGAAACATCATGACTCATCATTAGGTTCACGTGGCCTTGCATTGATTTCTTTTTACACTACACCTCAATAGTTATTATTCTATGTTAACTGTAGCTCTGAAAGGTTACGCCAGGTCACAGAAAATTCATATTTATTTTAAGTTTTTTTTATGACATAAAGTCAACGCTTTCCTACTCTTGAGCTGACAAGACCTTGTTGTAGTTTCAGTCTTTTTCCAACAGCAATACTCATCCTTTATATGAGTATTTTTTTGGATAAAGACATGAATTAAGTTGTAGAAGTTGCTGGAAGCAGACATGAAACCCAATGCTTAGCTGGGAATAAATGGATTATTGCAGATTCTGATGTACGCTAAAGTCTGCCACCCTATAGAGCAGCTCTGTGCCACAATATAGAGTGATGACTCAAAGCTTTCAGCACAAGCCATGTGGAAATGCTATGGCTGTGCAATGTATAAAAAGGGAAAGGGTCGATGTTGGTGCGCTGAATCTCACAATTAGCTCACAATTATCATGACCATGGGGAGGGTAAGCGAAATTTCCCAAACATTAGATGCACAATGACTCAGAGTGAAGATCAACTACGAGCTGATAATTTCTCCTGTGTTATTTTTTATTTTTTGTAGATTATATTCTATGAGGACAGAAACTTCCAGGGTCGCTCCTATGAGACCAGCAGCGACTGCCCAGAGCTCACCTCCTACCTGAGCAGGTGTAACTCCTGCAGGGTGGAGAGTGGCCTCTTCATGGTCTACGAGAAACCCAACTTCATGGGCCTCCAGATGCTGGTGAGGAGGGGTGAGTACCCTGACAACCAGAGACTGATGGGAATAAGCACAAGCGACTGCGTCCGATCTTGCCGCATGATCCCCATGGTAAGTGGAGAACTTCCCCGTCAGCAGGACAATGTTGTTAAGTCTCAATCAGACGGTTGTTTGATTTCAGTGTAATTTCTCCCTCCGCAGCAACGAGGACCCTTCCGACTGAGGATCTACGAGAGGGAGAACTTCGCAGGCCAGATGCACGAGCTGGTGGACGACTGCGAGAACATGATGGACCGCTTCCGCATTTCCGAGTGCCAGTCCTGCAACGTCATGGAGGGCCACTGGCTGATGTTCGAGCAGCCCAACTACAGGGGCAAGATGCTGTACCTGAGGCCAGGAGAGTACAGGAACCTGCGGGAGATGGGTTTGAGCAGCTCCACGAGGTTCAGCTCCATCAGGCGCATCATGGACGCCTGTTAGCTCTTGAGCCTTGAATGTAGCCGGTGAAAACCAGAATAAAGCTAGCTGAAATCCAGAATGTGTTTGTACCTGTGCCTTATTCTGAACTAAACTAGATGGGAAAGGAAGTGTTTCTGCCATTTCCAGTGCATTTATGAGAACTTTTTGACAATAAAGTACAAGGTTTGGACCAACCCTGTGTATTTCTAAAAGTTCACATTAGCAGAACAATTATATTTAAAATCTTGATACAGTGGAACAACTAGTAATGTCTAAAATGACCTATTTTAGTAGGTCAAGCATTGAATATATCAATATGCATTAATATGCACAGCAAAACTGTCTTGGCACTACGGCATGAGACCTACAGCTACGGTCATTCTAAGTTCCAACCAATCATTGCCAAGGAAAATCAATGGTGCTCTTGGATTGGCTGCTTTGCAAAAACCAGCCCATAATATGTCAAGTGGTATTGCTCCTGTTTGGCTTACATATTTCAGCTTCCAAACTGTATTTCCTTTTGAATGTTTTACAAACGCTTCACAAAGCGATCCATGAACTGGCGAGTTTTCCGGAAATAATTTGGAGTCACGTTCCAGAGAAACATCCATGAATAGGTCAATCCCTGACTAGACTGGAGTTCTCTGTTTTTAATGGATTCCCTCAACAAATCAGCCTCAAAAGTGCACACAAGGAACAGAACGAATGAGGAACTAAAGGCTGGGCGACACAATGCAGTTGTTCATATATTGCAAAAAGTTATCTCTCCCAGTTGTATGAATTAAGTCACTGATGTTGCAAGAATCCCTCATCCCAAGCTACGGAGGTTATGGTGCAAAATGTATTTTTTGACTTAATTCTGTCTTCAATTCAAGCAGCAAAAAGCGTCACCTTGAACTGATATTGCATATGTTGTTTTGAACTTATTATTCATCTCTCTTGAATCAAACAAGTCATACACAACTGGAATCAAAATTAACTTCCACTGGAAAATGAAACAGGCATCACTCTAAAGATAACAGGACATAATAAAGGGGGGACATTTTATTTTCTAAATAATTAAGGACAAATATTGTACTATTGCAAATAAGTCCTTCATACACTGACCAGCTTTTTGAAATTTTCCACTGGTATTTGGGTGATTTCCTTCGTCAATGATCTCCGAATGTTTAAATTGGAAAGCCTCTTTGCCATCACCCTAATCTTTAGCTCTCTCCATAGAAATTCTATCAGAATCAAATCAGTATTCTGTACCTATAATAGCTACAACTTTTTGATAGTGTGAGGGAAAAAAACCCGAGTAAAATAATATCAAGGCTACTAAAAACTGTAAGAAAAAAAAACCACGCCGAAATTATTAAATTTTCTCAGTGTGCTGTTCAGATTATATAATTCACATATCCACTTTCCAGGACATTCCACTGACTATGCACACAACAAAACTGCATAAAACCTCCTTGTTGAAATATTTTTTGTACCATACAAATGCAAAATAAATAATAATAATAATAAAGCAATAGCAAATTTATGTAAGATTCCTAAAATACAAATTCAGAAGCAGTCAAATGTGGAGAAGTATGATTATTTTCTGTCATCCATGCTGTTTGCAGCTGATCCTCTATCGCTCCAGCATGTGTTTGATAGAGGCTCTTCATGAAGCTGGAACAAAGGCAAATCAAAAGACACCAAGCTGTTTCTGCTGATATGAAAATCCAGCTCATTTGGGTATCAAAGACTTGCCACGCTCTGCACATTTTCTTTATGGATAAATACTTTGATGGGCCTGCAGCAAAGAACCAGGTTTACATTGCATCCAAATGGGGAAGGTAAGATCTTCCACTGCAGTAAAGTGTTTAAAAAGCAACAGAAAAACATATATACACTCATGCTTTCCCCCTCGCAGATCACGTTTTTTGAGGAGAAGAAATGCCAGGGCCGCTGCTACACCTGTAGCAGCGACTGCGCCGACCTGCACACGCACTTCAGCCGCTGCAACTCCATCCGGGTGGAGAGCGGCGTGTGGGTGATCTACGAAAGGCCCAGCTTCAAAGGTTTCCAGTACATCCTCAGCCACGGGGAGTTTGCCGACCCCCAGCAGTGGATGGCCTTCAGCGACAGCGTCCAATCCTGCCGTGCTGTGATGAACGTGAGAGTCTGGATGCAAAAGATTCAGGAAACACCTTTCTTAAGTCGAATTTAGATTATCCCTTCAATGACCCTCTCTCTAATGTTTGTTTTTAGATTTATGGCAGCTCCTGGAAGCTGAGGTTCTATGAGAGACCAGATTTTGGAGGACAGGCGGTAGACTGCTCTGACGACGTTGCCTCGGCGTACGATACCTACAAGATGCGCGAGGCCTACTCCTGTGTGGTGACAGACGGCGCCTGGGTGTTGTACGACCTCCCCAACTACAGGGGGCATCAGTACCTCCTGGAGAGGGGAGAATACCGGCAGCACATTGACTGGGGGGCGTTGTCTCCGGGCATCGGCTCCTTCCGCAGGATCACAGAGTTTTAAGTGATGGAAACTTCTTCTAAATGCCTGCACAACCAATAAAATGAAAGCAAAGCCTGACTTGTGTCTTCATTAGTTTATTAGAGTTCTGGTAATAAGTTTATACGCTCATCATTTGCATGAAAGTCATGAATATTTGAATGTATCTGGCATTTAAGGATATAGTCCAAAAATGTTCAAAAGGACTTTGGGGTCAAAGTCTGTTGTCCCAGTTACAATAATCCCGAAACCAGTTCTGATGTTGGGATGATTGATTGTCCAGGTTGTCATCCATTTTCTACAAACCAATGCACTGCTAATTTCAGTCAAACTTGATAAAATTCATTTTGGAGTAGCACCTTTCTTGTCTTTATTCTCTATGTCTATGGCTATGGTAAACTGATGCATCAGCATCTTCCAGGACATCCAAGAATGGAATTTTCCACTCTGCTCCTCCAGACTAGCAGCAGCAGAAATGAGCAAACACCTGGTAGAACTGCTGCTCTCATTATATGAACTCCTAAGGACGATTGTAAATGGCATAATCACAACAGCATAGTTAAGATTACGTGCTGAAGGTGGAGTGTCTGAAAGACAGAGGTCCAACGTCAAGGATTAAATTGCTAAGTAAAATTTCTTTTATGTTATGTTTGATATATATAGCATTTTTATAAAATTAAAGGTAATATAGTTTCTTGATTGTGCTATGAAATGGCCAAAGTCACATGTATGTGCAGGAAGTAAGGGATTTATCCAAATGTTAAAGGTGGAGAAAGAAAATTTGGCACAAAAGTAAGACAATTTGTGTTTGCGCGATTATTTTGTTGTTGTTGTTGTTGTTGTTGTTGTTGTTGTTGTTGTTGTTGTTGTTGTTGTTGTTGTTGTTGTTGTTGTTGTTGTAGGCATGCATCTTGGTAATAATTGTTATACCGCTGAAATTTTCATTTACTTCTTCAGTGATGCCACACTTGCAAGGAAAATGTGAGTAACGAGTAATGTCTGTTTAGATGTACTTGAGGTTTTTGGCCTCTATGCAAATGCTGTATAGTGTAGAACTGACCACATACAATGCTGAATATGGTGGTGACATGATTATGCTACATGGATGTGTTCCTCCAAGGCAATTCTGGAAGAGGTTGCAAAAGGTTAAAGACTGAGGTGAAGGTTCTCCTTCTGGTACGAGGACAACCCTAAACATACAGCCAGACCTAAATCTGATTTGGGATCTATTGGAAAGTCTTCACTTCACTACCAAGCACTACTTTCTTATCAGTTCAATAAAACTTTAGACATGTTGTTTTCTGTTTCCAAGTAGAAGTCAACAGTCAGACATGTTGAATGTGAAGCGTTTATGAAATAGCTGGCCCAGTCCAGGGTCTGCACAGCCTCTGGTGCCTTCCTACCTTCCTGCTGGGTCACTGACTCAGCTCTAGGCGCTTCACTACAACCCAAATGTCCTGCGGTGCCCTTGTTTTTGTCAGCACTCTCTGCTGGATCCAGCGGCTTTGGGCCGCTTTGTTCAGGGAAACAGGAGTCACTGCTTCAGAACAATGTGATCCGCCTGGATCAATTTTTGAATCGCTGATTGAAAAATCCACTTCGCACAAAGCAAAAAACCATGTGCTTGGCTTTATTGTTCTTGCCCTGTATAAAGAGCATACCGTAGCTGGCAGGTGTAATATTTTTTTAACACACCAAACTTATCGATATCAGCTATGGAAAAGGTAATGAGATCATTTAATATATACACAGGTTAGAGTCAACGACTTGACCTGGTGTTTGTGTTTCAGATCATCTTCTACGAGGATAGAAACTTTCAGGGCCGATATCATGAAAGCGGCAACGACTTCAGCGATCTGCACACGTACGTCAGCCGCTGCAACTCCATCAAAGTCCAGGGCGGGTTCTGGGTGGTCTATGAGAAACCGAACTACATGGGCCACCAGTACGTGCTGAGTCCAGGAGAGTATCCAGACTACCAGTACTGGCTGGGTATCAACGACGCAGTCAGGTCTTGCCGTGTCATTAGACATGTAAGTGGTTGTTCTATCACAAACAACACAAACGAACCACATCTTCGGCATTTTTTCAGAGTGGATTTTCTTTTTTGACCCTGGCAAGGTGGGGAATACGTGGCGGATGAAGATTTGGGAGAAGCCAAACTTTGAGGGCGAGTCTGCGGAGCTTTCAGACAACATGCCCACCTTCCATGAGCGTTGGCAGAGCCGCGACGTCCAGTCCTGCAAAGTGTTCGAGGGGGCCTGGATCTTCTACGAACACCCCAACTACAGGGGGCGCCAGTACCTGCTGGAGAAGGGCGAGTACAGGCGGTACTCGGAGTGGGGAGGCAGGCAGCCCAGTGTGGGCTCAGTGCGCCGGGTGAAGAACTAAGCTCTAAACTGCTCTGTATGTATCTGGAGAATAAAATTAGAATGAAAATATGATGGGGGTTTTTTATCAGTTGTTTCAAATTGATGTGGTTAATAACATAGATCAGTCAACAAGAATAGAATAAATTTATTAACTTCTAGTTTAGCAAAAAAGGTAGTTATGTTTTTGAGAGTGTGAGTCTTTGCTATCGCTGAGGGGGAATTTTGTCGCACTTTTCCTTGCACAATTATTTTAATTTAACCATAGTAGAGAATTTTTGAGTGTTATCTAATACATCTCAATCATATTTAGGTCCAGACTTTGACTATACCAATCCATAATATTCACTTTTTAAATTTTATTTCATGTATTCATTTATTTTTAACCATTCAGAAGTGGATTTATGCATAATTGATGGTTCTACCAGTTACAAGTATTATTTGTTCTTAAGAAGTGAACCCACCCCAGACCATCACAATACCACCAACATGTTTGACACAAGGTCCTATGTTGTTTTTTATAAATGCTGTATTGGTTTTCACTTCAGATGTAGAGATAATGCAGCTTTTAAAAACATAATATTGGAGGCCCTGTGCTTTTCTTAAAGTTAAATTATGAACTCTGACCTCAACTGAGACAAATGAAACCCACAGTTCTTTACAGAAGTCTCTTTGTGTTCTTCTGTGATGTATCTTTGGATTAAGTTCAGCTCCAAGATTTGTGGATGTTTTATTTTACCTTGTTTTGCTGGAGTCCGGAATGGTTTTGTAATGATTTCCACACTGATGGTAGTTTGTGATTTGGATGGATGTTTGGAGCTTACATCTTTTAGATGAAATATCAGCATCAACTCATCAAAAACATGTCAGGAAACAACTGCCGAATCAGCTGCTGCATTAATCGAGAGCTCATTGAATCACAGCAATTGTGCTGGTTTTGCATTTCATCAGCCTTTATATAAAGCTGGTGGTTCAGTGATGCAGTGTGAATTAGGTGGGGGGACTTTCATTTGATCTGCTTTGGAGGACCATAACGTTGCCTAATCATGGAGCGCACAGGGAAGGTGAGTACAGGATCTTTTCTGCTATATTAAGTATTACATTGTGTAACAAAGCAAATACCAGGTGTTTTAATTGTTTTCGATGTATCAAGTAGAATAGAACATAGACATTATTTTTTGTCCCACACCGGGGAAATCCAGGTAAAGTGTAATCGCATTCGATGTGGCATTTTTGATTTCATAACATGTACGTGTCTAAACCTGGTAATTCTCCTATTTTACCACTGGAGGGCGACATTATACTCTAGTCTAACTTGAAATCTATTTAAAGAGCAGAGTTCATTCAGCACAATTTTAATGAACACATTTTCCCCAGTGTCCACAAAAACACACATGTAAATGCAAGGTTACATCATAGTAAGAGGTTAGTGCTAGAGAAAGTATAAGAATCTTTAAACTTATCTTGACTTGTTGGGTAAAATCTTTATTGCTCTTTAGTTAGTGTTTGCTTGCACTCTGGTACTGCTACTGGTTCTGGTACTGGCGGCCATTGTTGTGGATGCAGAAGTTAGTCAGGTATCTCTAACTCAGATTTCCACATTTAGATTTTCTTCTACGAGGACAAGAACTTCCAGGGCCGCTCCTTTGAATGCAGCAGCGACTGTCCTGAGCTCAGCTCCCACTTCAGCCGCTGCAACTCCATTCGAGTGGATGGTGGGACCTGGGTCATCTATGAAAGACCCCAGTATATGGGCTACCAGTACATACTGTTTAAAGGGGAGTACCCCGTCTTCCAGAGTTGGAACGGCTTCAATGACACCATCCGTTCCTGTCGCCTCATCAGACATGTAAGTCCTGGCAGATGTTTTAGGAAAAAGCTTTTGGTTTCTAATGGATAACAAAATAAAAGTTCTTATTTTAACTGATTTCTTGATTGTTTACCATGCAAGCCACCCAGCAGGAGCAGGATCCGTATCTATGAACATCCGGACTTCAGCGGCCAGATGATGGAGTTCAACGAAGACCTTTCTGACCTGCAGGATTGCTGGCACCAGCACAAAGTCCACTCAGCCCACGTCCAAGATGGGCTCTGGATCTTCTATGAGAATCCAAACTACAGGGGACGGCAGTATTTGCTGAAAAAAGGTGAATACAGGCGCCATTCGGAGTGGGGGGCCCTCCATCCGGCGGTAGGCTCCATTCGACGTGTCGTGGACTTACAGGCCTCCTCTTTAGCTGTGTGATTCCATTCTCTTATTTTTCACTTCTAAACCTTCATACTAATAAAATATAGACAAACTGCAACAGAATCTGGGGGATTTTTTTTGTATTTATTTTTCATTTAAAAGTCTTATAAACGTTAATGTTTTCTAGAGATACCACAGCACCGCTTGTGTGGTAACTAACTGAGTGACCTGCAGAAATATAAGAAGGTGAAAGGTCAAATCTGGCGGGTTTGTGTGCACTACTGCAGATATGGGTAAGTTTTAGATGTGTATCTATTTTATTGCAGCGTCAACAATCGTCTGCTTCACTTGACTGGCATGAGCTCTGATCGAATTAAAATTACAGTGTGTCGCAACTCTAAACAGGAAGGAAGGAAAGAGAGAAACAGATTAGAAGAAACTGAACATTCACATAAGCAAATGATTTTTAAAGAGGGAGATGCTTAAATATAGAGATAAAACGTTTTTATCCATTAAAACTTTTTTATTTCATGAGTTTCATTATGCCCATTTCTCAATTGATTATAACAATTTTTCTTTGATGTAGTCACTGTGAGCTTTGTCCATTGGGAGGTCGCTTATCTGATGTACAGCGGTTCGCAAGGGTCACTGTTATTTAGTTTCCGCTATCTAGAAGACACTATGTTAATCCAATCAAATCTCAAATCAATATCTTTGCCTTTTTTTTCCCTCTTCTTAATTTGTAAACAAAAACAAGCGACGACTTAGACGTCCAGCATTAAGGAGGAAAACGACATGCTTGCATCACAATCTGCAGATGAGCTTGATAATCAGCTGCTAGATGACAGAGTGCAATTTCCTGTGACAGGATATGTTGTTTTATATCATGCTTGTTGATCTGCCAGAACGGAAGAATGAAACAGGCCCATGTGGCGTCGTGCACAGGAGTCGACGTGTGGCAGCCGAGTAAACAGGAGACATTGCAAATCAGTAACAGAGCTGCTGAGCTCAGCTGCTGTTCGAACTAGGACTTTTATCACACGAAGATCCGCTTCTGCCATCTCCCGATGCTGAGCAGGCATTTTTTTTGGGGGGGAGAAGCAGAAGAGAGAGGGGAGTCCACTCAGGTCATCAGACAGGAATCACAGACTGGGAATTTCTTTGACCACCAATGGGATTTTCAGCTACTAAATTCCCCAATAAGAGCCTCCTCTATTCCTCATTAAACAATTTGAATACAAAGTGTAAAGATTCAGCATATTGGGAGGACTCGAATGCAATTGTTTCTTAATAAAGTATTATCCTGGATGATATTACAGAGAGGTAAAAAGTACAACAATTGTATTTTCCCTTGGCTGTAACCAGTTGGTTCTCTCTCAGTTCTTCATTGATCAGCAGCAGGAACTGAGGATTTTCTCAGTATCGCAAAAGCCACAAAAGGAACATTGGATTGTGCTACATCGCAGCTGCAGCTGACCTTTAATCTTCTTATGTGCATATCTGGATTAAAGTCCTCCCTAACTACAGTTAGATGTGGTGACATATTGAACTACTGCGATCTAAAACCTAAAAAATGTTGTGCAACTTCCAGATTTTCACAGGTTGTTTCATGTAATTCATATAAAGAAGAAACACGGGGTAATAATCCATAGCTTAACACTTCATAATATGTATTCCTGTATAGCAGAAGGGTTTTTATGCAATGTGAGATGCAAAATTTCTCCCCCTTTAGTTCTGCTTTGATTTGTTTCCAGTTCATTTCCTTAAGCTGCAGCGAAATCATTCAAGGCTTCATGTGATTATTTGGGGAAAAAAATCTCACACAGCAGCACTTCCCCCCTCCTCCATGACTGATGGCTCTGCACAATAGCAAGAACATACCCACTGACATGAGATGTCAGTTAGATGTGGTCAGTTAGAAGCACAACACAACCAAGTGCATAGTCTTGTTCTGCCAGGATTCAGGAAGATGTTCCCTATTCTGCTCCAGTTCTGATACCAGTGGAAGTCAACTTTCCCACTTCTCTGAACAGCAGAGTCACCAGAATGCTGTTTTCCCCCTCAGCTGTACAGTGGTAAACTAAGGCAGTATGAGTTCAGACAGTCAGAGGAAAATCATGTAAGTATTTACATAGCTTCATCATCCGCATCCATATCCTGGCTTGAAGCAGTAATTGTAAACAGAATCATGTATAAGGTAAATCCCCTTGCAGTTCAAATGCATCTTGAGTAAAAACCAGCTCGCCCACGACAATGTTTACAAATGCCAGGCAGTAAGTACAGTATTTGTGTTTTCTTGTGATGTCAACAACTTAAATACACACAAAGAAGTAGGAGTTATTTTCATCTTTGCACTTTAGAAAAAGTATTTTGTGAAACCCTCTGGGGAAATCTTCTTGTTTAAATGTATAAAATTATAACTTGACTTGTATTAAATTACAGTGTTGCGTTGTTGTTCCATTGTGTTATACGAAGATAAATATTCAGTCGAAAGATGTTAATTTACGCTCATTTAATTTTTTATTTATTCAAATTGGCGGCTCTGGCCCTTTAAGAAAGCTGTGAATTCATGAATGAAACGCAGTCATTCATAAAAAACAGAACGTACGGACGTCAGAGCTATGTTGAAAGTGATTGGCTCAATTTTCGATTGACTCCCTCTTCAGCCAATGGGAGGACTGTACTCTGCTTGCTTATCTGAGAGCTCTTCATTGAGAAAAATCCACAGCCGAGTGTTTATTCGTGGAGCTGCAGGCAATGTAGGGGGAAAAAACTGCGGCCACTTATTTTAAATCACTCTTCCAACAATAACTTCACTACCCAGGTATGTTTTGCATTATATTATTGATGGGTATATCAAAGTTGGTCGAAACGTGCTTGTTTTTCCCCCCGGTCTATCCAGGCGAACCGCAGTGTCGCGGTTTGTTGCTGGCTGTGAAGGGAGCAGATACTGGTTAAAGAGGCGAACGCCATTTTCTAGCAATCAAAGCCAACATGCGTCCATTTCCGCGCATCTGTCGGCCCCGCAGGGCGCCGTTTCTGTTTGCACTGACTGTTCTTTTTTTATTATTATCATTATTTTTCGCTTTGTTAGCTTTGTGAATATTTTTTCCGTTCCCTCTGGTAATTTTTTCAATGGTGAGCTGCCCCCCTCTCCTCCTCCTCTCTCTCCTCCTGCTGAGGATCAAGTTTCACTTCATTGAGAAAAACAAGGAGGTCCCACAGCGGTCAGCGCCAAACTCCATTCACAATTTGTCCAATTTTACGTTCGGCTCTCTCGCTTAGTAAATTTTAGTGAACGGTTGGTTTTCTTACAAGTATGTCGCAAAACTTAAAATGCAAAACAAGTTGCCAATCGCAAATTATCTGATTTTGCTGTCAGTTCCTTGAAGCTGTATGGTATTTTATTGGGATTTTAGATGATAAAACTAGCCGAAGGTGGTTAACCCAACATTTTCCGTATAAACTGAGATTTACTCGTCATCTTGATAATTTGGAATTTGACTTATCGGGAAATTAACTCCTTATCTCGAACAAACCAAGAAGGGAAAGTATAATGCGGAAAACGTCCACTCTCGGCTTCCTTTGAGCTTAAATTTTGAAGTGGAAGGGAAGGATAAACAAGAACAAATCTGAAAAGTGTGGTGTGCATTTGTACCCCCTCCTTGTTAGTTAATCGTGAACATGTTATTAATACAACTGTTCTGTTTATTTCTGAGAAACTGTATCACAAAGAATATTCATGTGTTCAAATGGCCTAGTCAAAGTCTACCCCTAAACCCTCAGTTGCTGTCTGGATATAGATATGTTTGCTTCGCCCATTGACAGTGAGCATTTCAAGGCCACTGTGAACAAAACCGAAAGACATCATGCTTTCTTTCATGTTCATAACTCATGATGTCACACAGCTTTTGTTTGCAATGAGGCTGCTAGAGGCACAGCTAAGCCCTGCCGTCCGGTCGCAGAGGTCAGAACGACATAAACCAATTGAGTCACTTTAAGGGGATGATTGTTGTATGAATGGAGGGTTAAATCAGGTGGAAACAGCCGCAGATCTGATGCATTTAAGTGTTTACCTAATAGCGCCCGCTTGTCCTGCCCTCCAGGGTGAACATCCCTGCAACATGGACGGCTTTTATGACCAGCAGGTTCCTTTTGTGGTGCCCGAGAGGGTGAGTGTTTAACCTGCCGATTTTATGTCCCGTTATTTATTGGTTTGTGCATTGCGATCTGATTTGTTTTTACCGCTGCCGGTTGCAGAAATGTCACACAGAGGCGGAGAGGAGTCTCGGCGACAGACGGAGGAGGTTCTTGGACACAGAGCTGGCTCAGGACACGGAAGGTACAATCAGCTTGGTTGACTCTGTCTCTGGTGTTTGATGTTGACGTGTGAATTTACTCCGCGTTTGCCTTTCAGAGCTTTTTCAAGATCTGATCCAGCTCCAGGAAATATGGATTGCAGAAGGTAAAAAGCAAAGCAAACATTTATTTAAAAATAGCAGCTACAAAAGCTGCCCACTATTAATAAAACACAACACGCTGCATGTATTGATTATTTTTGGCTCAGCGTTTTAGCAAGTCCTTAATCATCCTGTCTTCTGCCGTCTGACAGCTCAGGTTCCTGATGACGAGCAGTTTGTCCCAGATTTCCAGTCCAATAACTGTGAGTAGCTACTCCTCCTCTTGTATTTATAGATGTCACCCACAGTTACTCAAGAAGCATTTCATAAAAATGACAGTGATTTATTATGCAAACATGTATTTCAGTTGAGAACTCTATATGCAAATCCTATTTGCTTATGTAACAGAGCTAGATTTTTGTTCATAAACTATGAAAGCCAAATAATGGATCCATTTTGTTCCTTGCGAGGTGGCGGCTGTGTATATTTAATCCTATTCTGTTGTTGCAAATTGCAAATGAAGACGTGTGAAAATAGTCTGAGCAAACAGTCCTGCCCACTCACTTGAGGAAAATAAACTGCTTTCCAGATAATGAGTTTGTTTTATTTATTTTTACCCTGGGTGTTGGACTGCAAATAGTGCGGAGGAGAAAATTATGTTGTGCCAAAGCAGCCACAATGTAATAAATAAACAGTTAAATCAATATTAGACGTGTAAGTCCTTAAGTGTTACACTTGTACACAGTGTTGAAATGTGTTCTGCAGGAAACCATGAGAAAAAGTAAAATGTCAAACATAGCTAAATTATGATTTGCTCTATGAGAACTGAATACTCCCTATTTCCGTTCATTTGTTGTTGGTCCTCCTTTAGTTCAAGTGGAGAATAAACTAAAACCGACTCAAACCAAAACTACAAACCCCTGACAAACCGCCAACCCATAACTATATTTAATTACAGTTGAGGATTTGATCGTGTACAAAAACTTTTGCTGCCTCTTAATGTGTTATTCTTCAAACCTTTCTCACCCCATGACTATTGTTGTACAGATATTTAATGTAAATGTACTGACATTCCCCACAATCCCACCAAAAGACAATAAAATTTGTTGTAGAATCTGAACATTGGATTATAGAAAATAATAGAAAACTTAAATGTAAATTGTGTTCCTTAAATTATTCAGTATTTCATTGCATTGTACATTGCCTTTCCACACATCTCATTACTTATATATTGATTTGGCAGAATTTTGGTACTTTTACTTCCCCATATTTTGACAGTGAATTGCAGCAATTTTAGTGCTTCATACTTTTTCATAGCGCTTCAAATTAATCATTTAAAGTTTTTCACTTTTAGAGCTGCATATTGTTAATGAAACTATCACTTGTAGACCTCCATACGTTCACCGAATTTTGGCACATATTGCCTTCTATATGTTTGATCCTTTTCTGAGATAAGACGAATAGAAACTGATCCAGGAATGTCCCACTAGTTTACAAATTGCAACAAAAGGTATAAAGAAGCCATATAGTTTTTTTTTAGAGACCTATAAAAAATATTATGATTACGTGCACAAACAACCTCTGTTGGCCTTTAAAGCCATCACTGCTCCCAACACATTAAATTTTCCATTGTGATATAGATGAACCCAGTCGACCTCTAAGGATCAGTTTTGCGATATCATACCACTGTACTCTGCTGTGTTTACAAGCAAAGATTGCGCCACATTACCCAGAGACACACAGATGTGTTGGAACTTTGCCAAATCAATGCTAGTAGTCACAAGAACAGGAAATGAGGGGTTATAAGACAACATCTGGGGCCAATGTATCTATGTTATATCGTGAATCAAAGTAGGTACTTTAGGTGCCGCTCCGACACACGTGGCGCGAGTATTTAGTGCCGCTTTAATGACGACTCCCGTGACAGAACGACTCCAGGCCGAGGCCATAACGCCGCATGCGAGCGTGTCGCACATGGAAATGTTTGTGGCCTGTTGGTGTCACGGCAACATGCCGATGGCAGTTTGACTGCTCTTTCCAGGAAAGTTGAGCTCGGATATGAGAAAAACACACAGAGGAGAAAAGGAGAGGGAGGTGAAGAGCTCTGTTGAATCTGCGAAAAGACCTCAGAAATCAGGGGAATCGTGAAGAATGGAAAAAATCTTATCCTTGGACGTTTTTTTATTGTTGTTGTGGGAGCATAAAAAATTCAAATATACTGAAACATTCTTTTGTAATGTCTGTTTGTAGTGATGCTTCATGGACCGCCTGTCAGCAAAGTGAAGCGGGAGCCCAGTCCGTCCAAAGATCTGTCCCCCTGTGGGACTCCACAGACTGATATGTGCCTTTACAGTTACAGGTACCAGATAAATGTTTGTAAACTGGATTCCTCTGTTCACTTTTACGCAGTTTTATGTTGTCTTACTACCATACTTGTCATATGGTGAAGAGATTTTGGGAAATAACTATGTGACCAACCTGCAACTTGTTTATATTTTGCAAAATAAAAAAAAAAAGCCATGAGGATGTTAAACCACAGCACTTTATGAAATCTTTTTGACTTTTTAAATTTCACGGATTGCAGTTGGTGCGTTGAGTGACTGTAACAACTATTATTATTATTATCATTATTTGTGTGTTATAGATTGAATAAACAGCACTATTTATGTCATTGTCTCCCTCAGTGCCTGTGAAAACAAACCGGGTCCAGCCAATCCACCTGCAACACAGTGTAGCTCCATCCACCCTGCCGGACCCCCACCCTTACGGAGGCAGCTGCAGCCTTCCCCACCTCAAATGAGCAGCCGAGCTCCAACTTCCAACCCTTTCCACTGCCAAAACCTCCCACAGGCCAGCCAAAACCAGCAGTTTGCGCTGCCGCGTAACCCCATCTGCTCTGCGGCGGCGGCTTTCAACACAGAGCAAAGGTGAGCTCTGATTTTTACCTGAATGTTCTTTTTTTTTTACGTGCATCTCCACGGACGACTCAGACCTTCCTTTGGTCCTCCCAGGTTCCACCGGCAGCTGTCCGATCCCTGCCTGCCCTTCCTGCCTCCAGAGAAAACCCCGACCCCGTCGTACCCGCCCTCCAGCTGCGACGGCCGGCCTCTGTACCAGCGCCACCTGTCGGACCCCGTCGTCCCCCTCCCTCCCCGCGCTTTCAAGCAGGAGCTGGTGGACCCACGCTATCCCGACCCAGGGCCAGCCGGTCCAGGCCTGGCCCCGCCCCAAGCCAACTTCAGTCACGTCAAAATCAAACAAGAGCCAAGAGACTTCAGCTTTGAACCCGGTATGTTTAAAATACTTGGGTTTTTTTTTTGTAATACGCATAATAAATTTTGGCCTAAATAATTTGTGCCAGAAGCTTCATTGGATCACTTGTCTCTTTTTCAGAGGTTCAAACCTGCCAGTCGACATTTGGAAAGTCTCCAATTCTGTTTCAGAAAAACAACGCTGGTGAGTTCTAGTTAATGGTTTGCTATCCTCTGACTTCCAGGAGTCCAAACTGCCATGATTTGATAAGTAAACATAGAGAATCGAAAAGTGCCCTAATTTAGCACAATTGAAGGAACGAATCCAAGTTTCGACTAATAACTTAAATAATTCTCTATTTGTAGTTACTTCAGAACTTCTTAATTGGACAGCGCCACTTTTTTGGGACTTAATGCTGCAGAGGACTGTGAGATTATTAGCTAAATTAAACAGTAAAATAGTTATGAATGCTTAATTATGAATTAATAAAATTAAGTTCTGTTGACTTGCTTTCTTATTAAATGTTTACTTTTTTTCTATTTATTTATCTATTGAGTTGTGGTCCATTTGACTGTTTACATGCCACAATTTAAGACATTAATAATATTCAAAATTTCTAAACTAAATGGTTAGTTAAATGAAACTGAAAGATAATATATTTATGTATTTCATTTATGTCAGCAATAGAAAATATTCACAAAAGAAACATAATAGTAAAAATAGCATAATGATATACATCAATTTTTAAATATTTATTTTCTCCACAGGATTTGGTCCTGACAGAGAGCCTCTTCGGTATTTTGATGACACCTGTGTTGTACCAGAAAGATTGGAAGGTAGGTTACTGGCACACTGCTTAAAATCCTCTTTACTATTTTATTTTATTCTCAGTCATTAGAAATAAGCGGAATCTGATTGTTTCGGAGGCCGAAGCGACTCGAGTAAACTCGGTGTTTGTCTCTTGCGACCAGGTAAAGTGAAGCAGGAGGGTTTGCCGTACCAGCGCCGCGGCTCCCTGCAGCTCTGGCAGTTCTTGCTCACGCTGCTGGACAATCCGGCACACAGACACCTGATCGTGTGGACGGGACGCAACATGGAGTTCAAACTGATCGATCCGGAAGAGGTGGCGCTTTTGGTCTTTAGACTACCAGTTTTAAACCATTTGTAAGAATATATTCTTTGATTTTAATCATTTTATTGTCTTTTTTGTTTGTTTGCTCAGGTGGCTCGCCTTTGGGGCATCCAGAAAAATCGGCCAGCCATGAATTATGACAAGCTGAGCCGCTCGCTACGGTACTACTACGAAAAAGGCATCATGCAGAAGGTAAAGGCGAGTCATCCATCTTATGTACACAGCTTCCCAGGATTCTCTTTTCTTTAAAGATTTTTTTTTTAATACTCTTATTTCCTCCCGCAGGTTGCCGGGGAAAGGTACGTCTACAAATTTGTGTGCAACCCCGACGCGTTGTTCTCCATGGCATTCCCAGAAAACCACAGGCCGAGTTTGAAAGCCAACCTGGACGCCATCTTGCCCCCCAGCGAGGAGGACGGCTTCCCCCTGCCCAGCTACGAGGAAGAGGGTCCGTACCTGATGGATGGAGGGGAGCAGTGCGTCCAGGGACTGGCTTTCCCCGACAGCTACCCGTACTAGCAACTGGAACGGGGAACCTCCCCCCCCCCAACCCCCCAAAATGTTACTGTATTTTACAAAACCAGGCGAAATGTAAAATTACTGAGCAACATTTCAGAAAAGCATTTATTTTATTTTTTTCCTCGACAAGAAGTTTTGATTTTTTTTTTAAATTTCAATGCAACCAGAAAAAGCTGGAAATCTGAGTCACTGAGACTGTTAAACTTGCTTCTTCAGGGAAGAAAACAAACTTTAGTTCCCGTTCAGATGCTTGTGTTTACAGGCATTTCAAGGGTATTTGTTTAAGTCGGCGTGGGAAAGGTTGCGTTTTTTAGACGAAACGTCAGTCGTTATTAAATTGAGACACGTTGTTTTGCATCTGCACAAAATAACTGCAAGAAACCTTAACATTAAAGAGGAAACCGCTGACCAGAAGATGCCCTAACATTTAAAGATATGGTTTTAATTTTATATAAAAGAATTGCAAGTTTTGCCCCATAAACAAATATTCGGTGATGGTTCTTGATTACTCAGTGGGCGAGCATGCATGCGTTCTTTCCTTTAGTCATTGTTTTTGTTCTCAAATAGAATATTACTTGACATTCAGAAATCATTTTAAATAATGTTATCAGTATTTAACTTTTCAGTTAAACTTTGTATATACTGTGTTTTTCACGCTTGTCTCAACCTCAAACGTAAAAAGTTTTTTTGTTTTTTTTTTCTACTCTGTCGCAGCGCTAAATTTGTTGAGGACACAGTGGACTTAATTTTATTTTTGTTGTTGTTGTTGCTGCCCCCTAACAGATTGATACCCTGGATGGTAAGCCACATTTTTCATATCAAAAGCTGCCACTGCTGTTAAAGGAATCTGAACAAGTAAGGTCATATTTTCGGAAACAACGTTCTTTTAGCAATTTCTCTGATTGAAGCTGTAACTCTACAATTAATGTCTGTAGCATTTTCTTCTAAAGTTGCAGCTGCACTTAAGCACAGATATGCAATGTTTTGTCCATCATGAACCTTGTCATCAACTTTTTCTTGGTGTTTCAGTTGCAGCTTTTTCTTTTTTGTTGTATTTCTCTGTCCTTTTTTTTGTTGTAATTTTGTAGCATGGCCATCGCTTCTGTTCTCAAACGTGTAAACTCTGGGACCTGTTTGGCAGCCAAAAACAAAACAAAACAAACCTTGAAGCCATGGCACTCCTTTTGTTAATTTAGAAAGCATATTGCCCAGACTGCTCGAAAGGGACGCTCTTGTGTTTTCTGGACCGTATAATCCTAAGACATCTATATGTTGAAAATGTCATTTTGTGTAAATTTTTTCCCCCTTGGGTTTTATAGCTAATATTTTTAGCATCATATGGACTTGTATGTATTTCCTATAACGGTTTATGATGAAAGTATTGCTTCTATTTTTTTTTATTCTGTACGACTGCCACTCTTATGCTTATAAAAGGCATGTTTTGTTTGTTTTTTTTTCGAAACACCTCACCACTTAATGTACCGAGATAGTTTTCTGCATTTTTGTATAATTTGTTTGCTTCAGTGTGTAGAGAGAAAAAAAAGTGTATAATTATATATGGATATATTTTTGCAAAAGGCTGTATTTGCTTGCAAATATGTTGCATCAGCTCTCCAAGGAGGAAGAACTCTCTGAATCCTTCAGGCAGATGTTCCTCATATATTTTACTATAGATCCTGATGCTGGTGTGACTTTTACCCTCAGATACTGTATGTGTGCCTTCTGTTTATCTTTACTGATAAAAAATAAACTATTTTACTCTTTTATTTTCGCCTCAGTGTCAGTCACAAAAAACATTACGCAAAGCACACTGAGGAGGAAGTTCTTGCATTCTGTGGACATCCTTCAGGGGGCGCAACTGCTGGGTAAGAGCTACAAAAACTGAAGGCGGTGCATCTCAAATGTTATAATTCAGCAGTTCATTCAACTTATTCAACTAAACTGAAATTTAAAGCTTTAACTTAGGCTAATCTAGATAATTATTAACTATAAAAAGATACAACTCTATGTGGACGCAATAGAGGCTTTGCCTGCTAGAGGGCAACCAAACAACCACACAACGCTTTTAACAATACACAAGCTATTTATCATGTATTTTTATATTAAAGTTTGAGGTTTTATTTTTATTTAACAAAATAAGGGGACAACGTTATTATCTGGATATATTTTTGCAAAAGATTTTCTTTTAAATAATTTGCTTTCCATATATTTTGTCCACTATATTACATTTTTCTTTTATGAAGTTTTGCGCTCGCGTTGTTCCGTTGTGCACACGTCACATCCGGCAGTCGTAAGAGAACACGCTTACGTCCGGTCTGCGAGACGTGGTATTTATCCTTCCATTTTAAGGCATAAACCCTAGAAAAACAAGCCAATCTTTTAAAAATGAGCAAATGAATAAGTTTTAGCAACGCACATAACATTTACTTTTTCAAAGTACCACTTTGGACGTTAATTTTGAGAGTGCAGTAGTTGTTCAAATTGACATTTTGCATTTCATTTGACGAAACCACTTCCTAACAATTTGAAGTGGTGGTTGAATAATGTTTATTGGAAATCCATGCTGTCTGGTGTGACCAGCCTTCCAGAAACATCCCTCTTCTGTTTTTATTATAATAATAATAATAATTATTATTATTATTTCCACAAATCACAGTAAAAGAAAACAACAGTGAATACAAGTGCAGAACAACTCTTTTATTTTGGACAACAGAAACCCAAATGCCACTTGTTTTGAACGGAATATGTGGATTTCAGGTATTTCCTCCTTTTATATATATATACATATATATAAATCCAATGGTATGTTATGCACGCAATACTGTGTTAGCCATTGAAGATTTCATTTTCCACAGAAAAAAAAAACAAGTAACACAAAATTCCCTCAAAAGTCCAGATGAAAAGGGTGGTATGGGGAAGCCACAGCATGAGGCAACAGTTTGGAAACTGAACCTCGCTGTTGTCCAATATAGATTTTG
Organism: Micropoecilia bifurca; assembly: GCA_903067075.1. Classification (NCBI taxonomy): domain Eukaryota; kingdom Metazoa; phylum Chordata; class Actinopteri; order Cyprinodontiformes; family Poeciliidae; genus Micropoecilia; species Micropoecilia bifurca. Next base: position 81,494 of record CAEGAF010158813.1, read on the forward strand.
TCTCATTTTATCACATGTATACAACAAATAGCATCTCTCAGAGAAAGAAAATCTTCCATTCCATATATATAATTCTTTTTTTATTGCCATGATCTCAACAGGATGAAGTGTAGCTTTAATAATGAGATTTTTTTTTTGTTTTTCTGTACCCTGAGTGTCATATTTCTCTTTTCCGCTTGACGATTTAACTTAAATCAATTTTAAAGTCATGAATTTATTTGTAAGAAAAATATATTTCTGTTTATGCATCTGATTTACACCTGCACTTGAGTAATCATTAGTGAACAGAAGGAGTGACGCTCTGTAGATCTGCTTCTACTTCACAATTACAAAGAAAACATTAATTTAAGATTACAAGAGACAGAAGAGTGTGCAGTCGACGCCCGCCCTGTGGCGGACATGACGTCTTGCATTTAAAAGGCCTTTGTATATAAAAACGACGGCACGAGAAATGTGCATTTCAATTCTTTTTGATTTTGATTTGAAATCGAAACAGCAGCGCGGGGAGAGAGTTTTGAGGCGGAAGAGAACTGTGCGCTGTTGACATGATTTATCTAGTAGTGTTGGGTTTTTTTCTCACATCTTCAATAAATAATTATGGGATGTATTTTGTTGCTAAGAAACGAAGTAAAGTTGTTCAAGTTACGGTGAAGGAGAAGCGGAACAGAGTTACGACGCGAACCGAGCAGCTGCAAAGACAGTGTGATCGCGAAATTGATGTAAAGTTTGGATATCTGAGCGATCGGTGGCAACAACTTCATGATTTGTTTTCAATTTAGTGGTTTCTGTTCTGTATATAAAAGATTATGTAAAGAATGAACGCGCAGCAGGCAAACCATTTTGTAGATAGTTGTAAGAAAAAAAACACTTGAAACATTTTGATATTGGAAGAAATTTGTGGTGGAAACACTGACACATTTTTTAATTGTAAAAAAGCCACGAGACTTGTGATGTTAGAAAAAAGCTGTGGTGGAGTCATTGTGCCAAATTTTCTAGATAATTGTTCTGTATATAATGCCTGGGAAATTTCACACAATTTAATGTAAAACATGTATTTAATTTTGTTTTTTGCAACATCTTTACACATGTTTTTAAAATGTACACTATAAATTATCATTATTGGTTAGAAAAAATCATTTGTTCAACATTTTTGTGAATTTTATACTAAAAATATCAATATTTTTTTCTACTCCAATTTTTTGTGTGTGTGATTTTTGGTCCACTCACTGTGATAATGCATTTTGTCAAAATGAAACAAACACTGTAAAATTATAAAGCTGAGTTTGTGCTGAAAATAATGATACAAAATAAGGCAAGGTAAATAGCTTTTTGGTGAAAATATAAGGGTAAATTCAAAATTAGACTAAAACGGCCTCTGGCTCTGCCTCCTTAAAGAGCAACAAGGTCTTCATAACTAACTGCAGCCATCTGCCATCTAGTGGACATAAATAGGAACTGCCACACAATTGACATTATCTGCATTTCCTTCTACCTGAATTCATCTGTATATTAAATTTGTACACACACATAACTCATTACAACACCTCCTGTTCACATAACACATACAATTTTTTAATTATTTTATCAGAAAACAATTTAACAACATGGGTCAATATTTGCTTTGTAGCTTTAGAGCTGCAGTTACCCCTCGCTGTCATTAAGAGAAAGTAAAACTGTAGATACATGAACTTTGAATCTGTGAGCTCAGCTACTTTCTATATGTCATGTTTTCACTTCAGTGTCTATATGCTGGATACTGAACGCTAAGGAACCAAAGGCTGCCTGACTCTTTAGTAGCTGTTAAGGTGTAATTTTGTGGAGATTACTTACCATTCACATTTTGTCCCGTCACCGAAGCGAAGCAGCAATTATCCTGCCCTGCAGTTCGGTACAGAGTTCTGCGATAGCAGGGAGTCCGATTCATATGCTTTAGTCAGCGCTAACCATTAGGAAAACGTCTTTCATTGTCTTACATTGTGAAACAAATTTAAGGCGAAAGCAAAACTTTGATTCGCAAACCAAAAACTTAGAATCGCAAGCAAAAGTTTGAGAAGCGCAAATAAAAGTTCATATTTTGCAAATAACTCTTTAACTTTATGAGACAAAATTAGTGATTTTAATAAATATATATATAGTTTTTTAAACACAATATTTTGTAAAAAAAAAAAAATCCTTACAGTTCCAAAAGTTTTGATCACAATTTTATTTTGTATATATATATATATATTGACATCAGGTTTTTTGTTGTTTTTTGATTGAATAATTGTGAAACAAAGTTAACTCCATAGTTTCTGCTGCAACGTCTCAATAATGACGTCGTGATACACGAACCACACCTTACCTCTGCCGCCACCTAGTGGATAAAAGCTTGACGCTTTACCGCTTCTACATTACAACTCAGTGACGCATTGGCCATACCTCGAAAATTCTGAAGTGATTATCTTTTAAAAGCAAAGTTAATATCTTATACGATATAAATTAACATCTTTCTTGAGTATAAATCCAGAGCTTAGACCAAAGACTACTTTTCAGCATTTTACGTTGAAAAAACAGGAGAGACAGCACAAAAAAAAATAACGTGACTTGTGTCGAGGTACAACTCAAAAAGTCGCGCGGCGCTTTTTTTTCCTCATACAGCTAATTGCTAGTTTACAATTTTTTATTTTTTGGCTAATTAGGTTTCTGCTACAAAGGGCAAAAAAAATCAGGACCCTGAAGTTTTCGAGTACCGGGTCTCGCCATGAACTGTTTGTGAAGTCATAAATACGAAGTTCCACATCTCCTGACTGCTTCCGCTACTTCCAGTGAGAAAATATGGAAGACTGATGTCTCACAGCAACAGAAGAACTCGGTGACGGTGGAGGATTTTTACGCCACTCTATCAGGCACAGCAGTGACGGTGGTCCTTGGACAGTAGGACAGCACTGGTGAGTTTTACGTGTTCTTCATTTAAATGGTCTATGTTAGTTATAGACACAGCAGTATTAGGTCACTGCGCTTCTTATGTAGCATTTCAATAACCTCTTGGTGCATTAAAGTACACCTCGTACATTATAACGTTTTTTTTTAAATTGCTTAAATAATTTAATCCATCACATTGGTATTTAAAGCTTCTTAACTAACATGATTAACGATGTTTATTCTGACCAAAATTACAATTACTTCTACATTGATTAGTGTTTTAAAAAAACTGAAGAAATGTTCTTTTAAATATGACTTAAAGTAGTCCTGACAACTTGGGGGCACTCACAAAGCTTTGAAATCTCTCTTGAAGTAACTGGAAGTAATTGAACAAGGAAATGTTGCGGACCTATTAATGATGCTGAAGAACACAGAATTCCACAACCTTTCAGATTAAGATTCATGTGACATGTTAATTATACATGGGAAGATAGAAAACACTATGACAGCTCAATGACTGCCATCTCATGTTTTTTACACGTTCCATCTTAGCATGTTTCACACAGGAAGATAATTGGTGGTGCGCCATCCGCTACTACGTTGCCTCTGTAAACCTTTTCGGTTTCTGTGTTAATAACTGACATTACAAATATGACAAAAGTTGAAACATTTGAGAAAAAAAAGTGATATTTTTTTTCCAAAAAAAGTGAAAATTTGAGATTGGAGTTGTCTTAAAATGGTATAAGTCCACTTTTCAAACTGCGTCCAGCTAATTGAATTTATACCAAGATATGCTGCCGAGGGAGTTATTGACTCTAGATAAGATATTAACTGCTTCTAATCATTTTAACTTTATATATATATATATATATACATATATATATATATATATATGTATATATATGTAGCAGTGTGATGTTGTTACACTAGATTGGCATGTAATAAGTATCTCGGTGGGAACTCATTTGAGCACTGGCAGCTTTTATTTTGAAAAGACGACAAATCCATTGTAAAACAGCGGGGTAACTTCCTGTTTAAAAATT
>CAEGAF010158829.1:0-13204 GCA_903067075.1 Micropoecilia bifurca
ACACACACACACACACACACACACACACACACACACACACACACACACACACACACACACACACACACACACACCTGCATGCTCGTGGATAGGGTCATCCTGGCAGGGTTACTCTGCACAAAGTCAGCTTCCCATAATGTGGTTGCTGTCGCCTGCCTCACACCCTCATGATCCAATTAGGAGCCGCAACTCCTCCAATCAGCTGCTGTGGCGACCAACAGGGTAGATGAGCAGGCAGAGGCAGGCGGAGAGCGCCAATCTCCTAAGTGCTTTTAGAGGATTAGAAGAAAGTGGGTGGAACGTAGGGAGGGAGGGGAACGCACCGCTTCTCCCTCAAATCTTGGTATTCCCATTTAGCTGCTGAGAGCCAAGCACCAAAATGTCTCTTAGTTTTTATGCCACTGTGCCAAACAGCAACTTAATTGGTAATATTTTTATACAGATGAAAGATGTTAGTCCAGACAACAAGAAAGTCAGCGTATCATACCTTTCACAGTGCCTGCTGTCCGCTCAAACTCAAACTCAAACCTGTGTGACGTAAATATAATTTGTTTTTGCCTTTTAAGCGTCTCCATGGACTAGATTGGATCTACATTTAATAACAGTACAAAAGTGTATATAATAAGCTGGAGAACGTTGCCATATTCTCACCATTTTTTCCCAGAGTCTGATGCAGAGACTGTAGTTAACTCTTTTAAAACTTCACAACTTCAGGTGTTAATAAAGGAACTGCAGCTCCACTAAAGCTACTTCAGATTTGATCTTTTGTCTGATTTTGTATTTTACTATGATGGGTTTTACTTTGATGTTTTTATAGACCATTTACGTTATTTTTTTGTAAAGTATGCATACATCTCTCTTTATTTGATTAATTTTCTTATACTCTTAATTGCTCATTATTTTATTGACATTTATTAAAATTGGTTTATTCTCTTAGTTCGATCATTTCAACATCTGTTTCTCTTTGGGCTAAATTTCTGTCCTTTTGTTTTCAACCTATGAACAGCATTTTGTGCAACATCTGACTACATAAAACGTGCTCTAGAAAGTTTAATTGATTCATTAATTGATTATATATTTCAGACAGGAATACTGTGATGCAACTGAGCAATAATTAATAAATAATAACAGATTTTTCAGCAGGGTCCAACAGGCTAAGTGTCAACAATGCCATTAATAGCACATAAAACTAATGGCCACATCCTTCAGATGCACCACTTCCTGTGTTACCATCAGGAGTTTAGATTTACTGCGACTGCAAAATGTCAAACGCTTAGTGCCAACCACACATAAACATTTGTTTCATTCAACCGGGTTTTTTTGGTACATCGTCTTCAATGCTTTGCACATACAATATGAATGTTCAACAGAGTTACTAATTCAAATGAATGGATTAGCTCAGCAGCTTGTCATGAAGTTCTGTGAAAGCTAAACATCTGCAACTTGAGTGTTTAGGGCACCTGGTGGATAAGAGCAACGTAACTAATTCAATCACTCACAGAAGTAATTTTACCCATTTCTCTCCTTCAAAAGAGACTCATTTAGTGTTTGTTGTTTCTGAGAATTAGCCCGAAAGAACTCATCTTAGGATAAACATTATTGTCTTCAGTGAAGCTTTGCCACGACTGCCTCCCAAGATGCTCACATTACAGACATTACGGCACGGCTGGAAATGGAGCTGAGGTGTAATCAGTGGCTCCGATATCCTCAATCAAAAATGCCTTGATTGAGACGCTGATCAGATACTTGATATAAGACTGGGATATCCCTGCACCTTCCACTTTTCTCATTTTACAAAGAGAACCTCTCTTCTTGTTGACAGTCCTTCCCAAACAACATGCAGCAGGCAATATGAAGAGATTTAAGCAGAGAAAGAAGCCAAGGTGACATTTCATAAGTTAAGAGCTTTCATTTTAAAGATGCCACTCTACTGCATGCTTTGCATTTTTTCTAGAAGTAATTTAACATTCTTTATTTATTATAAGACAGGGGAATGACATGAAGTAAAGGCCAGTGGATGTAGGACTTGAATCCCTAACGGCTACATGGAGGCCTATGGCCTCTGAATATGGGTCGCAGGCGTTACCCCTGCACCACTGCACCATAAATACAGAGCTTTAAACATCCTAGCATCACCTTCTCACTCATTTGACAATTTTGCAAACACCCCTTAAACCAGTGGTGCATGGTTTAAGGGGTTTAATCACCATGCACCACTGATTTCTTTCCTGAGTCTGAGTTTAGTAACACTAAATATATGCATTACTAAAACAATGTCAGCAAAAGTACATCTACCCTTTGCTGATGCTAGGCCTGGAATCATGAAGACTCACTCATCTCAGGATGCTAAAAAAAGTCACCCTGACCTATTTTCTGATTATTTCAGCTACTAATACTTTGAGCAGTTGAGGACACTCACAGACTGAGTGCGGATTGAACTTTCATCTAAGTGTATAAAGAATAAATAAAACAAGACAGTGACACCAAAGCTAAAGTAACATATTAGCACATTAGGCACATTAGGACACAGTAAGCACATTTTACCTCCTGATCTCAGTATACACCATTGTACAAAGTGGGGGTGTGTCATTTTACTGACATAGCAGGACTTCATGCTGTACAAACTGCATTCAGTTTTTCTATGATTTTCAATGTGACAAAACACATGGCAAAATAAGCAATGAGATTGCAACTTATTCATGCATTTTTACTATATAATTTACTGCAGGAAATAAGAACAGAGGTGCAGCCAAACCTGCTCAGCCAGCTATAAAATGTTAACTAGAAAAAAACTTTTTGGGAAAAATAAAAGTCAAATACACACTTACCCATACACACACGCCCACGCACGCACACATGCAGACACAAAGCCTAAAAACTTGAGATGAAGACATAAGTTTCAAACTGGTTTGCATAGCCAATGAAACCTTATGGTAAAACCTCATGAGGGTCAGAAATGTGAAATACAAATAATATACAATATTTATACACCACTAATAATCAGCAGAAACCCCCAACAACTGCTAAAGTCACCAATAATATCCAGATTTGATTAGCACGTTTTTTTCAGGTCAGTATTGTTGTGTTAGTTTAACTTTTCCGTGTGGCACATGGACCTACCACAGTGCAGGTTCTATCCTTCTCCTTTTGCTTGAGGCGTCAGGACCTCAATTAAAGAGAACTGCTTGTAGCAGTCATGAGCTCGACACACATACACAGTCACACCAACTCGCACTGCAAGTACGCACGCACAGAGTACCCTTAAAGTATGAATATTTCACTATATCTAAGTCCTTTTACCTTGGAATGACCTGATTGTCCCACTATGTGTGTGTACGTGTGTGTGTGCGCGTGTGTGTGTGACTTCATTTCCATAGAGGTATGTGGAAGTGCATTCAATCTAGTGCTCGAATAAAGACATGAACATTAATACAGGCACAGAGGACTTCATCCAATGACACAGAATATTAAAACATTAATGTCCTTTTTTTAGGTTTTGCTTCATAGTTGTTAAATGATGGCATGTTTGTCCCAGAATCATAGAGTGAAGCATATTTTAAAACATTAATCACAACAAATTTCCATTTTAACTATTTTTTTCCTTTATCTATTAGCAAATAAAACTTACACTTAACAGAAAATTTATTCTCAGAGGTCAAAGTATCACATTGGGGGAGATGTAAGCACCACTGCCTCACATTGAAAAGTTCCCCAAGTCACAGCTGGAGCCGTTCGGTAAACAGTTTTCATACCATAATGGAGTGAATTTATTTAAAAAGACGTTTCGAATTTAGTTTTTCTCCAACACATCTGATGTTTTCTGGAAACCCAAATAAACCCAAAGTCTATTTGGGTTTTCCAAATAAACTTTGGGTTTTCCAAATAGCATGTTTTTTTTTTTTTTTTAAAAAGGCTTCGGATTGTTAGAAGTTGCAGAACATTTTTATATAGGACAAATACTTAAAAATATTGGGAAAATATTAGTATTTATTATTAATATTTAATTTCATAATTCCTTTTTTTCTGCTACAGGGTCATCTAATGTTCCATCACCTTTTCTTGAGCTGTGTTATGCTTTCAGTTTTAACTATGTTTTAGCTGAAGGTCATTCTAGTTGTGTAAAATGTTTACATCTGTAAATAATAATATTTTGTTTATTTTTAGGACATAAAATTAGATCCAGGGACTTGGACCTTCAAAGCAACACTTACTGTTCATACACACACAGCCACATTCCACGTCTGATCAGCCGCACAGTGTTCATATAACTCCTGCAAACAGAGGAGGAGGAAACATATTCACCAGGTCTGCTAAAACAACATATTTTAGGACAGATGAGGAAGGAAATATTTTGATCAATGACACAGATCATCATTGTGTGGGTATTTGCATCAGATGTTATCCAAATTAAGAAAATGAATAGGAAGCCATTAAGGTTCTTAATCCTTTTTACCCTATTTTAAAGTTGTATATGTAAAAAAAACGCTGCTCATAAAACTAGACCATAAATTAATTTAATCTAATGAATGAATGAATGAATTAGCCTCCTGCCAGACTAATCAAGCTATTGGTCAATCTGCTTCTTTCATAGGATTGAACACTTTGCACAGATGGTAAATTAAACCATTTATTAGTGACTAGGCAGAAATAGAACTGCTCCCATTATTATGTACAGAACGGACTCACTTAATAATAACCATTTCCTATGTGAGTTTAGTTAACTGTGTATTTGGTGTTTCAACAAGATAAAAAAAAGTTACCAGCTTTTTTTAAAGGTTTTATTTTATGGCATAAAATAATGAATTATTCTGTAGCAGATTTGATCTTAATCAAATGTGACAGGCAAAGATATATGGAGGTTAGCTCTCACACACAGCTGAGTGGTGGAAAGGGAAACCCGAGCCTGACCAGAAGAGGGATAACAGAAGTCCAAGAATAGTGGCAATCGATGGATGGGTAGCTGGATGCATAGAAGGAGGAAGGGAGGTTGGAGAAGTGAGAGATGAGTGGTCTCCTGGGTGAAGTGGTGATAGTCTTGCTCTGTGTCTGTGGGACAAAGTCCTTCCCAAACTCAGGTGAGAGTGGCAGAAAGAGGAAGAACAGAAAAAAGGAGGAAGTAGAAAATAACAAAATCTAAAAGTGAACAGAAGGTAGAGTTAATTTTAAACATAATGCAGTAATGTTTCTGTTTTAAAACTGGAAACTGGTCAGTAATCTTATTATAGTTTTAACTTGTAAAGTAGAAATATATTCATTGTTCGAGATCACCTTGCGTCTGATTATGTAGCAACACCAACGCAAACACCTTGTCCAACTTTGAGATGATCTGGAGAGTTCTGAAAATAATTTTTGATATCCAGTATCTGAAAATATTTTTCCTTTTTTTCTTTTCCCAGATTTTTATGCATCCAGGCTAAAATATATATATAAAAAACAAAATGTAATTAAAAAAAATTAAACCACAGGCTGAAAAATATAAAAATAAAAAAGCATATAGAGCTTAGGATGTTTTTGCAGACACACTACATTCTTTCATCGACAAACAAATTCCTAAATATGGTACAATAAAATGATACTAATGTCCTGAAAATGTGTATAAGACAACACTTCAAGAAAAATGTGGAGAAAACACGTTTCACAGATAGCATACACAGCCACATAATATAATCACTACAGCATAAACACACACACACACACACACACTCACACACACACACACACACACACACACACACACACACACACACACACACACACACACACACACACACACACACCTCTAGAATAGCTGTAAAAACAGGTATTGATGAGAGGGCCTAGTCAATGACCATCAGAGGAAAACAGAGACTGCCATTAGCCAGGCAGTCAATCGCTAAAGCATTCAGGGTAATTCTAGCACACACGTACACCCAGACATGGGGATACACATATCGACAGCAAGAAGACACCCCTCAGGGACGTCTTAACCACATACAGGTGCATTTACACAAAAATTTAAGTGTTTTTCACATTCACCTATAGTATTATGGGTTATGGTAATATTCATATTCTTTTTCAATCATATACTGCTCGGTGTGCCTCTGCAATATTCCAGTCTTTCCATCAAATTTTTTAAGTGTAATTTTTGTACTCAACTTCCTCTTTGTTTGTTTTTATCTCTATTTCATTGTCTTCTTGTCTTTCCCTTAACCAACGGCCCTCTTTGGAGCAAAGAAGCGATTGGCTGCTCCTGGGGGGGTCTTGATCAACTCATTAGTGCAGAGCAGCAGTTTGTATGTCTGTGTCCACATGTGCATGAATGGTTGGGATGATTGTGCATTAGCTGGTCATCTAATCAATGGGAAAAACCACTGAGCCTGTGCCCCTGCTTATGTTACTATCGGGGCTATTTATAGAAAAACGCACATGTTCACAGGAACCTTCAGAATCAGCTTCATTCTCAAAAGAGGCTTTTTTCCCCTTTTTTCTCAGAAAACGACACCAGAGAGCATGTGATAGAAACTAAAACAACGGACGTAATCCAAGTAGCACAAAATTGAGAAAATGGAAAGTTAAGCGTCGCAGTGCCTTCAAAATGTTCACCGTTTGTTAAGATTACTTTGGAATTCTATCAAAATGCAAATAATTAAAACAATGTCACTTTTTTTCTTTGACTTCCCTTATTGTCCCCCCCCCCCCCCACCCACCCCTCCCCTCTGCGTTAGTTACTTCCCCCTCCTTATCTGCCTTTTCTAGTGGGAGTGAGACAGATTAAAGTCAGTGCTGGTTTTACTTATCGTACTGTAGCCAGCGCAGCCCTCCGAGCAAACTGCAAAGCCACTCAACACGGGGCGGGAACACAATGCTACTAGTGTACGAGGAAACACACACTGTGGTTAGTAAGATTTGCTTCGCATTTCAACGTCATGCGTTTATCTTTTAGAAACTGTTGCTTTTAACTGAACTTTTAACACCAGCATTGATGTTTCAGAGTATTACACAAAATACATGTTAAAAAAAACGGGACATTGTGCATGTTTTTGTCTTACAGTCAACAAAAAGGCTTTAACAATATGTTGAAACAGCTCTGTTGACCATCTGCCACATAATAATTCTTGTAGTAAAGCCCGGCTGTCATCTTCATGCCTGTCTGTGTTTGCATAAGTGCATGTGTGCCGTTAACTAACTCTTACCCCGACACCCACCCCCTTCGTTGTTTGTGTGTTACTCAGAGGTCCCACAGTCCTCTGATACACAAGCAGCACACAAACAAGGATTCTCACAAACAGTTAGAGCCTAATGAAGCAGAACTCAGCCTGGTGCCCATTAGCCTGATAATTAATAATTTCTCCCTGCCTCCTAACACACTTATCAACAAGCAGAGGAGAGTGTATGTGTGTTGCATTTAAAAGTGCGCTGGGCACATTTGTCTGTTTGCTCCTGCCATTGCTTGTACACCTTGGAAGGTGATGTGTGCACCGTTTGGGCATTAACATGACAGTTTAAATAATTAAAATGGAATAAAATATACAAATTCTAATAGCATAAGTAATATAACAGAACCATTTGTGTTTGGTCAACTATGTTTTTGTTGCAACAATGCTTCTTGGAAGAAATCGTTCACTGTTGGAAACCATTTCCCTTTGTATGGTGACATATTTATACGGAAAATGCTTCTGTGATTTGAGCAGCAGAGTAGAGGCTCCCATCACTTGTCAGTTCATCTTTACTAATAGAGTCTCTTCTCCTATTGGCTCTTCTTGTTTGGTGTCATTACTGGACTGTATGGTTGAAGTCTGAGTGATTTGTCCTGTTTGTCTTTGTGTTGCCCTGTATTAGACAGAAACCTGTCCAGAACTGTACAAAGACAAGCAGGTAAAGACAATGGATGGATGGACTGCGGGGCGACTGTGGCTCTGTGGGTAGAGTCGTCGTCTTGTGATTGGAAGGTTGCAGGTTCGATTTCAGCTTCCTCCTGCCACATGTCAATGTACCCTTGGGCAAGGCACCCAAACCCAAGGTGCCTACCAAGCTGCATATCGGTGTATGAATGTGTGAGCGTTTGTGAGTGCAAATGGGTGAATGTGACTCTAGTGTAAAGCGCTTTGAGTGGTCAAAAATGATTGGATAAAGCGCTATATAAGTTCAGTCCATTTACCATGGATGGATGGTTGAAGCTTGAAGAAACATGATGGTGGGAATTTAAATGTCTAGTCACTTCAAGGTGGGAAGTCTGTCACACATCGGAGAACTGTACCATACCATCCTCATACTGGTCACCAACTGGGAAACAAATCCATTCTTCATTCTGTCAGCATTTAATGCTGCTTTTAGGGATTGTTGTTTTCTCATGACTCAATTTTCTGTAATGTTCTTCAATTATTCCTGATTTATTTCAATTAATCTTTGCTGACTATTTCCTCTGGCAACAAATTAGTCTCATTTTCATTAATCCTTTGCTTGTTCCCGGTTTCTGTTGTTAAAGTTTTGTTCAGTGTCCAGTTTTTGACTTTCTTCCATCCCTGTTCTTTGAATTTTGGGATGATACATCTTAACCTTTTCCATCCAGTGTCTCTGTTCATTTTATCTTCCATACCACCTGACCTCTACTGTCTGCCCTCCCCTTCCTGTTTTCTTTATTCTTTCCTCTTGATAATTACTATGACTGTGGTAATCTATATATTGCTGGAGACATGAACAGATACAGCAAAAGGAAAAAGTAAAGCACAAAGAATGTATGAAATAAAGAACGACATATTGCAGAAGAAATTAAGGGTTCAGCTCTTTTCCCCCCCTAAATTTCCTTTTTCTCCCCTCCCTCACCCTATTGCCTTTTTGTTTAAAGTTCATGTTTTTGTAACTCCTTTTCTCCCGCTCTCTCTACTTCTGTTCCCTCCTTTATCTCGCTTTTCTCTGTCTGTGTGAACACAACATCAAAAGGCTTTGACTTAGATAGAGAATGACAGTATTTTCTATTGGTATGCAGGCAGACATGTCTTCTCCAAAGTGTTAGTCTAAAGGCCTCCGTTAAGTGTTTGTCAAGACTTAAAGTCATTGTTCTGCTCTCCTCTCCTTTAGATCTCAGACCTCTTTCCATTTCTTTTCTGTCTCGCTTCTTCTACCCTTTTGTACTTTGATGGAACATTTAGTTCTGCGAGTGTATTTGTTTATCACACAAGGCTGGGCACATTTATTAATATCTTGAGTAAAGATGTATAAGTAGACCTTGAAAAATCTGGAAACAATTCAAACAAATGTAATCAAAAATGTCACAGTTTACACTTAAAAAAACAACTCATCATATGTTTGAGTTATGACCAAAACACAGATGGCCTTTTCTTTTAGTTACTTGCAAGAAAGCTGGAAAAAGAACAGTGCTTGCTTGTCTTAACATCCCTGATAAAGAGGAGTATTTAAAGGTAGATAAAACAAAAAAATAATCTCCAAATTTCACTGTTAAAGAACTGTAGCAGCAAGTGACCTCTTCATTTCACAAATGTGAATCACACTCTGTGCATGTCATCTACATAGCAACAGCTGTTTGGAAGTGATGCCTGAGAAAAAATGTCTTTGCTCACAAACAGCTAAATTTGCTGAATTTGCTGCACTGAGACTGTAACTAGAACTGCCTTGGTCAAAAGAGACAGAGACTGAACATTTAACAAGAAGCAGTCCAGGTTAATTATCCATGAAACAAACAAATAACATGTAGAAAACAGACTTCTTGTCCATCGTTGACTATGAAGGAGGACCTGTGATGTGGGCCTGTTTCTCCATCTTAACCCTGTAAGGGTTAATAGCATTATTACATGTTTATAAACTAGCTGGTGAATTTTGGGGAAATAAATGGCAGATTCTATCACAAAGTCCAACATGGATCATCTTTCAGTGTTATATTAGTAATGTATTAGTCAAATAGCTAAGTCAATAGTCGATACATAAACAGACAATCCAGTCCCACGTTTAAGGATTCTTAGTTTCTGAGGATTATGAATTATTTTGATAGTGATGGAGGGTTTAGTGAGGCATCTACTCATCTATTCCCTACATTTTGACTACTGGAGATTGGTGCCTGTCCCCCATGTGACCCTGCAAGGACAAACAATATATATTTGATCAAAACGGCAAAATATATATTCATCGAGAGAAACAAAAATAATCTGTTTTAAATTACTATCTCTGAAAGTATCATGTGAACAACATTTCATAGACTTCGAGAGAAATGCTATTAGGTGAAAATTTCAATGAAAACTGGAACATTGGATACCTGATAGGTACATTTGATACGTTGTTTGACCTCAATGAAAAGTGGTTGACTAACCTGACCTGATGTCAGAAGATACAAGCAACACACATTTCATTAGTGGGCCCCAAATACAGAAAATACAGAAAATACAGAGACTGCGACAGTTTTAGAACATTTTTAAATTAGTAAGAATACTTTGATTCATCAACAAGAAATTGAATAGCAGCAAATATTCAGTAATTAATTCAGGCATCTCATATTGTAACCAACACCATTAAAATGCTTTGTTTTTTGCTTTTTTGATGGGATTATCTCTGTCCTTTTGCTATTTTCCTCTCCTATTTCATCACTGCAGTCTAAATTCCTGTTCCCCTCATGCAATGCTTTCGGTTCCTGACGTCTACCTCGGGACGCTTCCTCCTCTCTCTCACAGGACAACATAAGCCATTTATGTGTACATGTGTATTATCGTCCCATTCCTAACAAGGTTGCACTCAGGGCCTGTAAACAAAACGTCTCTTTCTTTGATGTCCAACCCAACGTTCTATAGGGCGGAACTGTTAATTGCTGATAACCCTGCAGCATGTCATCTATTGCTGTCGCTCCATGTGTCTCATCCTCAATCTTCAGTTGTTGTCCTCCTGTCTCTCTGTTGTTTCACCTCTTACCCTCTCTCCTTTTTTTACTACTGCTCACTTATTGTCTTACTGTGGTTTTCTCTCTTCTGTATCCTTTCGTCAATCCCTCCTTTTATCAAGTCTGTTTTCACAAGAGAGTTTGCATCTTGTAGTGCTGTATGGCTGACCGTCATTTTAGTGCGTCGATGGTGTTAGCGTGAGCGTATTGGTGCCAGTAAAGCAGATTATGAGTTGATTTTGGCAAAGGAGCCTGGTAATTCTTATAAACCAACAAAACCCTCCCATTAGCCTCCTGCTGATGTCCTGAAAACAAGACACTGCGATGCTCCCAAAACACACCAGAGTCCACAGCGAAACATGCACAGTTCCACGAGAAACTAAGTGAAACAATTAAATTATACAAGCAAGTCAGCAACACAGACAAACAAACCTCTTATGTTAATTTTTAATTGTTACATTTTTTTTTTACAGTTCCAATTTGTAGTTTGATGTCTTTTTCAGTGATGCTGAGGCAGGCAAATGTCACATTGTTTGGGAAAATGAAAAGGGTCTGTTGTTGCTGTCGTTTTTCAGAAATCAGTTAGTCTTCCTCTCTTTAACTTAGTTTATTTGGTCCAACATCTTTATATGATATTGATATTAGCATATAAAGTGCAAGTTTGTAACACTTGGCGTATATTAGCAAAAAAAACTATTGCACACCAAACAGTCCTTCAGAGAGCCTCCAAATGATCAAATACTTATTAGCTGAATAATTACGAAAGTACATCACAGTGTGTCAGACAGAGCTATGCTGACCGTTCAGCATCCCTGTGTGAGTGAATCTTTGCATAATCTAATATGAGATTAAATGTGTTGTGACATTTGAGTAACACTGGAATTGATTCTGCAGCATATATAACATAATGCCATGTGTTTCTGTCACAGCATTAGCACTGACAGCAGAAGTTATCTGCAACCTAAAAACATAGACAAACCTGGGCTGAGATATTACATATTACAGGTGTCAATAAGTCGCCGTGTGGTTTTTTGTCAAACTTTCATCCTCTTGACTAAAAACCACCGATAATAGCGTGTGGCAATACAGCCTGGTCTGTTAATCAGCTGTGAATTTCTCCTACTTCCCAAAACAGCCCAGAAATACTCTGTTAACAAGCCAAATTCAAGCACACATTTTAAAATCTCAGAAACTCTTGTGGTTTCTCCATGACTTCAAATTGTATATTTTGAAAAAAAAGGAAAAAATAGAAAATCACAATTTTCTGCTATTAACTTATTGTGCTAATTCACTATAAATCGGTGACTCTTATTAATCTAGTTTACTTGGCATTACATCTGTGTGTTAAGTACAGTGTCAAATACTTATAAATACGTATAAGGGTGATCCTGTCACACAACACCAAGCAGAAATTAAATGGTGTGATATGGTTATTAAGGACATTGGAAGACCTCAGTGTTCAGGTCCTTATATTATAATTAAATACTCTGAAGTAACATGTTTAATTAGTGAAAATTTAAAAGTTGCCTCAGACTTAATGCTAACTTTAGTTTAAATAAATGCTTCACAAATTATAATACAAAAACTGTACTTCATATAGACTCATCATGAATATTTATTAAGTGTTTGTTTAAGATCAACACTAGTACCAGTACTATTTTAGAAAACAACATCTTGCAGCAGTGCAGACAGAGAATAGGATCTGGCCAGACTGGCAGGGAGGCAAACAGGCAGTGGATTTGGGCTCTATGACTTGCTGCATGGGGATACACACCGAGAAACACACCAACACACACATTCACCAGTTGGAATATCCAGAGCTTCCACTGAACAGGATTACTTCTGTCATGGGAAGACTGGTATCCCCTCATCAGGGCACACACACACTCGTACACAGCATGCCATAATGGTTCACTGGGCAACCTGATAAGAATGTGTGTGAATTTGTTAGTGCATGCATGTATGTGTGTGCTGAGAAGTCTCTGATGGCAAGGATTAGGGACTCTTGACTCTTGACAGTCTCTCTGCAAAGTACCAATCAGCATAAACATGCTCTTCTCTCACACACACAAAACACACAAAACATGGACTTATGCTTCAGATTTTACTTTAATGCTTTGTTTAAAACATCTATATGAGATATATTGAAGTACCAGGTATTCTTAACATTATAATGTTTATGCTTTTCTACATCTGCCATTCATTTATGTAGAAACATTAATGAATTCAAGCCAGATATTTTTCACACTTAAGGTACATGGCATTCAGGTTTTTGTGCTGGATCTCATAAAACAGGCAAGGTGAATGGCTAAATGTAAACTTTGACCATCTGTATATTTGTAT
>CAEGAF010158840.1:0-33368 GCA_903067075.1 Micropoecilia bifurca
ATGCATATATGTATATATATGTGTATATATATACATATATATATATATATATATACACACACACACACACACACACACACACACATATATAAGAACGCAGAGCATGCTCATTACTCTTTATTTTCATCAACTGTCATGGTGGCAGTCATTGCAGCAGGAGGGAGGATGAGAACAGTCATGTGCTTCTTCTGCTTGGTTATTTCTTGCTTATTGCACCTTGGACAGTGTTCATAGTTGAGCGTTGTTTACCGTTAATTGCTATGGGTCCCCATGAACTAATGGTGCAGATAGTTGTGGTTTCTGACATGGGTAGTATGGGCAACCGCCAAGGGCGTTATTTTTTTAGGGATTGCAGGAGACCTTTGTGGATTGTAGCAAAGAGATCAAAGCAAAACAGAATGAAGAAGAGTTTGAATTGATACTGGTTACATTTATTTCAGCTCTAAGTATTTAATATCTAGGTGTTTTTATGGGAATGTGGGTCTTTCAGATCAATTTGAGAAGCAATTTTGATAGGTGCACTTAATTTTATTGTGTGATGTAGTGCGGGGTTCTGGTCTTGGTTTTGACTTGGCCTCGGGTTTGGTGATCTAGTCCTTGGTTCCATGTCCTCCCCTTTTAGTTGTATTTCTTTCAAAATAAGTGCCACTAGTGGCAAAAAAAGTGAAGTTCATGCTATGTTAGGACAGGAGACAAAATGTTTCCATCCCTGAAATTATGATGCATAGAATCACGTATTTAAGTCTAAACTATGTTACAGAGAGTAAACACAATAAAAACATACTTTATATGTGGCATTGTTCATTAAAATGGACATTTCTAATGTATTAAAATTAAATATGATTGGTACAGTTAATAATATTTGCAATTTGGCAATGGATTCAGCAAGTACTTTTACTTTTAATACTTAAGTATTTTTAAAAGCCAGTACCTTTTTACTTCTACTTAAGTAAAATGTCAATGTGGTACTTTTACTTTTACTTGAGTACATTTTTGTCTGTGTATTTGTACTTTTACTTAAGTACATTTTTTGAGTACTTTCTCCACCACTGGTCGTTTTACTGGGAGAACTGAACCACTCGGCTACCCGCAGGGGTCTCACTGACCCGGGACCCGAACTTGCAGTCTGAAAAAGTCTAACGTTTTAAGTGTTGTGAAAATAAGAGTGCAGTCTCATTAAAGAATCTGTCCTGAGGAAGCTTTTAAATTAGGCACAGGGCTGTCTTCCTGTTCTTGTGGTAACATGTGTGTTCACTCAGAGCGCAGACGCACAGGTAATAACATTAAAGAGGAAAATCCCTTCCACCAGCATACACATCAGCATGCAGACTGGCTAAGAAAACACATAGCGACACCTATGTGTTCCCATTTGAGGTACATACAAACACACACAAACACGTGCGCGCGATTTTGGTGTGTTAGAGACTATCATTATGTTGAGCTCTGGGACTATATCTGAGCCGGAGCTCAGGGAGAGAGTCGTCAAAACAGGAAGTGTTTTATGTAGCTGAAAAATTCCATTTTTAACTCTCGTAAAGTAAAATAAATACCGCACTGCAACGGGCCCCCCACCCCTTTTCTCTCTCCCCAGGCACCGCAGGTCAGATGAAGTCATTTCCCTTTCAATCAAGGGCATTCACTGAATTACAACAAACTAGGAACAAAATTTAATGCAATGTTTTAAAAAGCTACCTGTCATTAAACAGTCCAGAATAATATATTACTCAAGTATGTAGTAAGGATTAAATTTCCATCCATCCATTTTCTTTACACCCTTGTCCCTTGGTGGGTCAGGAGAGGCGCTGGTGTCTATCTCCAGCTAACGTTCCGGGCGAGAGGCGGGGTTCACCCTGGACAGGTTTCCCGTCTGTCATACTTTTACATACAGGACACACAACCATGCACACACACATTCACACCTAGGGACAATGTGGAGAGGCCAATTAACCTGACAGTCATGGGGGTTTTTTTGGACTGTGGGAGGAAACCGGAGTACCCGGAGAAAACCCATGCATGCACAGGGAGAACATGCAAACTCCATGCAGAAAGACCAGGGCCGGGAATTGAACCCAGAACCTTCTTGCTGCAACGCAACAGCACTACTAACTGCTCCACTGTGCAGCCCAGGATTAAATGTAACTAAGTAATTAATGTGTTTCTTATGGCTTATATTGATCATATTTTCCAAGCTGTCTAACAAATCAAAGGCACTCTAGTATGGAAATTTAACAGTCACTGAACTGTTAACTGCTGGGGAGGGAAGTCTGGGCCTCCCTTCTGAAGCTGCTGCCCCCGCGACCCGACACCGGATAAGCGGAAGAAAATGGATGGATGGATGGATGAACTGTTAATATTTAGTTTGTAAACTAAATTTTTAGCTTGCCAGTTCACTTTTTAGTTTGAGACTGTGACATTCATAAATGAATAAGTAACAATTATCATATGACTTTGAAAAATTAAGCTTGATTTTTTTTCTCTTGTAGCAGGCTACATAGTGCAAATTTCAACTGTGTAACTTTACGAGTGGCACCCCACAGTTTTGCATCAAGAAATATGCAAATTATGTAGAGGGTCAACGTTAAAAATATGGGCTCTTCACAGAAATATAAAAAAACATACACCAGGAGTTATGAAACATCAATGTCAAACATTCATAAAATGTATTAAAATAAAATAACACAAGTGCTGATTATGTTGGAGACATAATTACTAACTGCCAATCAGAGTTTGTATCTTGTTGCATAATGTTCTGACCTGACTATATGTTTGATACACTGATAGAAAAATTTAATATTTATCTTTCAGTTCTTGTGAAACTCATCTGATTCAATAAAAACCTCTATGAGCACCACTTTGTCTCTTTCATTTTGTTAAATTCTAAGTCTGTTTCCCGTTTTTCTGTCATTGTGAGCACACACACACGGGCGCACGCGCACACACACTCACACCCATGCATGCACACACACTCACTCACACACACACACACAGTATTAAAATACTCTTAAAAAGTTAGTTTGAGTTGGCGCATGTGCAGATGCTTCTTATTAGTTGGTGATGGCAGCCTGCAGAGATGTGGTGTAGTGAAAAAAAATACTTTAGCAAGAGTCTGGATGAGAAGACCAACAGTGGATCAGGCTTCCTATTATAGGTCAGAAAAGAGAGACTTGATAGGACAATAGGTGTGACTCTGATTGTAATGTATCAGGGATTCTGTGGAGCCCAACACAGCCATTTGTCTATTGTTAAGGAAAGGAGATTGTTCTTTCATGCTAAAGAAGGCAGATAAGTTCTACGTTGGGGAACTAACACTAGATAGTCTTCAGGATTAACGACGTCCCCTGCTGTTATGGCACCATAGAAGTATAGGAGAGCAGCTTGACCGATCTCATGATAAGATCATGCAGACTCATGATCTCATCATCAGACACAATCTAAAGCACAAAAGGGGTGAAGAGCACATTATAAAATGTTCTATTACACCTGGTCACACCCAGTAGGACTGAATGCAGCTCACAAAGTGATAAAAAAGGAACCTGGATCATATATGCAACGCTTATGTGTTAAATATATAATCTACCTTTCAGGAAATCAGGAACTCTACTTCTATAAGTATATTCTCACAGTTTGCATATTTAAACTGAGGATTTCACAACTCCAACTGCTTTCTCACTGTGGCCCGGCATGTATCGCTGTTTTTGCATCACTATTATTTGCTAATGCAAGTAGACCAACAGCTGTTAACCACATACATCCGTTATTTATTTCCAGCTAAATATGAAGTTGTCTGCACTTCTCTATATGCACATGTGGAAGCAGTTAAAGAAAAAAACAAGAAGAGATGAGGGGAAAAAACTAATTTTATAAACCTTTAAAACTAATCAATCTTTATTTGTATCATAATTGAACAATAGTTAAATGATACAAAGCTCATTCTGTCTTTATTGATTCCAATGTAATTAGGCAAATTAAGCACTTTTATTACATAGTTTTCCCCAAAGCTGAATTTGTTTAGAATTCAGTGATATTGAAACATAATTTAAACATTTTTTTAAATTTATGGAATAGTTGAATTTCATCAATTTCTGCCAAGTACAACAGAATCTCATTTAGAATTTGAATGATCCAAATCCAGGCAAGGAGGTTTAAAGCAGCACTGTGTAGCTTTTATTAAAAATATGTTTTTTTACATAGTTAAAACTGTCCCTATGCACCTGCTGTCATCTGCAAAAATTCACCACTCCGTCAGAAACAACCAATCAGAATTAGGAGGAGGGTCTTTGTACTGTCAATCACCCTCTTTTACACGCTGCTCACAACCTGCTCCTTTCTCTCTGCTATGCTGCAGCTAGTTAAGGCTAGTTATCATGGCCACCGATGATAATTCACAGCGCTAAGATGCTACTCATTGCTCCTCCTTGGTTGTTTATTTAGTATTTTTGAATTTAATTAAATTTAAACCTAAAATATTTTTGCAAACAGTCTTTCCCAATGAAATGTAGAGGAAACCCTGGTTAAAAAACGTATACTGTAGTATACTTCAAACTTACATTTGTGAAAGTACACTTTAAGTATGCTAATTATTTAGTATACTTCCTATAAGTATATCTGAAGTATACTAAAAATACACTTGTACCAATTTTGAAATTAGTACTTTAAACACACTTAAACATAATTGTACCAAAATACACTTTTAATATATTAAATAAAAGTATACTTTAAGTGAACAAAATCTGAATGAATATGTATGAACTTTTAAGTGCCTTAATAATCTTTTACTATTTATTAAAATTGCATACAATAAAAAAAGGATAATCATGATGTAATTTTTAAGAAAGTACCCAATCAATTTTCAGATGTGTGATTTAAAAACCTTATTATCAACGACATTAGCTCCAATTCACACTCCAGACCAGATGGTGGCGGTATTGCACAGTTTCATTTATTTAAAAAACACCACATAGAGAAGAAATAACTTGAAGCAGGGAAGATAACAGACGCTGTTTAAATTCACCATTTTCACTCGCATAATATTGCCTTAAAAGTAGAGAAGGCCTTGACAATAGTTACTAATTTTGGTAAATTCAAACTGGTGAAGTCCTAGTCCCAGTTAGACAACAACACGACGGGACAACAACTGATGGAAATGAAATGTGTCACAAAAGGAGCCTGGGGGACGAAGGCTGCTAAGTGTTGCTAGCTGGTGGTAAGTTTGCTTATTTTATTTTATTTTATTTTATTGCGACTTGTATGATTATTATTAATATAGTAATCATTCAGCTTCATGTTATAACTGCATGGAGGCTGTTTGTTGAAACTTATACTTTAATTCATAAACTTAACCTGGTTTTAATTGAGCTCCATAAGACAGAGAGACTTTGATATTGAGGCGTTGTTGTTCTAACTCATTCATCAATGATTTTATCTTCAGCATATGTCTTTGTAAAGATCGTAAAATCCAAGCAATAACGTGACTTAGTGTCTGTTGTCACCCATCGCCTCCACCTTTACTCGCACAGGGAGCTCCAGACATGCGCAGTGGTTTCCTCTGAGCGGGAGAAGATGTCTGTCTAATCGATAATAGCTGCATAAATCATAATATATGGCGGCATGTAAAATCAGCAGCGCTTCACTTTCACAGACGGTGGGACTCCGTCCAACTTTTAGCCTCACTTGGAAGGACGTGATGCTAGCTAAGCTAAGCTAGCTGTACAGAGCGATGAAAAAAAGCAGTTGTCACTCATGCACTGAATTATTGTGTTGACTGAGGTGTCACATATATGGGACAACGCTGTGACCAAAGTCTGCAGTATAGTGATTTAACATTCAGGAACGATCCAATTCTTCTGAACGGACCTTTACTAAGTCCTAAGAACTGAAGCCTACAGCAATTGGCACACCAATTGTCAGCTCCACCAATCCCTGAAGAGGCCTCCCCTTTAACAACCAAGGACTTCCTGGGAGAAGGCGCAGCTGATCCTATGTTTGGAAAGCTTGTCACGTTGCTGTGTGTTTTGGTTGACTGCTGTCAATTTGTTTTACTAGCTTTGACAGCTTTGTTAGGTTTTGCTAGATCTTGCAAACGTGTCTTGTCCCTGTGGGGGACCTTTGAATCTCTGGTAGAGATTTGTAGTTTGGTTTTGTTTAAGACTTTAATTTACACCTCTGATTGTTTTGTGGATTTTGTTTTATTTAGTACATTTTGTTGGCAGACCCTACATTTTGATTATTGTTCCTTTTTACCTCTTGTTTTTTTGTAAAACCCAAACAATAAACCTAAATTGTTAAAACCATACCACCAAGGTTTTTTTAATGTTACTCCCCTTTCCCCTGGCCGAGCCGGGTCCTAACAGAGCCTTTTTTGTTAATGTGTACACTGCGGTAGCTACACATACACACATTTATTTAATCGCTGAATAAGTAAAAATTGAACGTATGAACACAGAGCAAGGAGCTCATTGATTGATTTCGTCTCCTGTCATGGTGGCAAACATCGCAGTGGGATGGAGGTGAGAACAGTCACGGTTCTCNTTTCATTTGTGGTTTCTGACATGGGCAATATGGGCAACCGCCCAGGGCGTTATTTTTCTAGGGTAGTAGGAGAGTCTGCGGATTGTAGCACAGCGATGAAAGCCAAACAGAATGAAATGAGTTTTTAATTGATACTGGTCAGCTCTAAGTATTTAATATCTAGGTGTTTGAGTACTTTTTCCACCACTGCAGGTAGGGGGTTGATTATGTCCAGCCAAGCTTCCACGACACATTGAAATAAAAGCTAAAAATCTAAGTCTGCTGCTGTTTAGAAGACAAACAAAGGTTACAGGTCGTTTCAAGGAGGAACCCACTTCATTTTAATAGCAGCTGGGCGACTGCCAATGTCGACAATTGGAGAAAGTAGAAATCTAGAAATCTATCTTGCAAGGATTTATTTTTTGGTTGTGGCTGAAGAAAATAATTTACTTACTGACTATCCCCACTGATGTAATCTGAATGAGGCGCCTCCTTCTTCATGGAGGAACTTCCATGAATGCAGCAGCAGCAGCGGCGGCGGATGGCCATAGCAGACAGCATGTTAAACACAGGTCAAACCGAGAAGTCAGAGTGGAGGAGATTTTTATTTCTTATCCCAGAATATTTTCCCAAACTCACACACGCAGCTTACAACAGCCATCCAGGTTACCAGAAAGAATAAAAAAACAAAAACAATAATAACAAAAATAGGACAAGGGAGAAAGCAGAAGTATCTTAGAAAGAGAGAGACAAAGAACGATGCACCCTGTGGAGAAGATTTCCATACAAGATGCAGAGAAAAAGAAATGGAGGAAGTGGCAACATGATTTGTTTAATCTTTAAGGATTTGTGTAATTACGTGATTTTCTTAGCGCTAATTACGGTAGAAAATTATAGCGATAAAAAGAGGAACAACAGATGGGACAGAACATTACTATTGTGTCTAAAAAAAGACCCAAATTGTTGTTTTCACATAGCTGGCAGTCTAGAAAGAGGAAAAGCAAAGAAGATAAACAAAGAAATAAATGAGTGATTGGCTTTTTACAGGAGACTCTGGGGAGACACTCTCCAGTCCTACTCCATTCCCCCTTCACAAAAAAAACGTCTTTCCTATTTTTACCCCCACCTCGATGATCCCCAGAGAGAAAGCACTCGCTCCGGGCCGTTTGCTTTTCCCGCAGATATGTCATCCCCAAAGAAAAGCCCCAAAATAAACATGCGGAAAACCGCAAGGATAAATTTGGCTGCCTGTGCAGAAAGGCTTGGAGTCTCCATGATTGCGCTTCTCACATGCTTTTAAAAAAGAAAAGACCGGAGGGAAGAGGAAGACAGGGGAAAATGCAGAAAGGCAGGAATTTAGAGATGAGGAGAACAAAGAGCAGCAAACAAATGGAATGGGGAGACTTAAGAAAAAAACGTAAAACAGGGTGGGTGATGGCCTGTCAAACGTTTGTGACACAAATTGAGAATTTTGAATTGTGCACTTAAAAGTTTACATCATTAACATCTTAGGAGACATGTCGTAAATGCCTTCATACTGATGAGTTAGGGGAAACTTTGTCAGAATGAGAACTTCAAGTAGGGCTTCAACACTGCAAAAATATTCATACTCCTTGACCTTCTTTACATTTTGTCCCCTCATGAAATGTTGGAATTTTCATTGAAACACTAATAAATTTGTCATGTTTGTGTGTGCAGACATGCACACACAAACAATAAAGAACTATAAAGTCATGTCATGTCAACTCAAACCAAAACAATAAAAGCAGCAAGCGTGCGTGCAGATCCAAGGAGGAATGAAGGAAACAAACTGACACGTTCAGGAGCTGATGGACGCAGGGACTGAACAGAGAATACAAAAATGGGTGTTTATTAGGAAACACACAATTCTTAGTCAGACAGGCCAGGGTCAGAACCAGGGAATCCATGTCGGGGTCAGGCGGTTCCTGATCTCAGGGTCGGACAGACAGGAGTCAGAGCCAGTGGGTCCAAATCCAGGTCAAAACGAGTTCCAGGTCAAACGAGTTCCAGATCTCAGGGTCAGACAGACGGGGGGGTCAAAGCCAGGTGGTCCAAATCCAGTGGAGAGGGTCAGGATCGGGGACAGTAGAGGCAACTGGGCAGAAGGGAGAGACAGACAGGTTAGTTACAGGGCAGTTAGCTCAAGTCTTTATAGCAGGCCTGAAGGTGATACCGCTGAGGGTTTAACAACAATCTGACGCCGTGCAGAGGGATGATCCGTCCTTATATGGCAGCGGCTGGAGATCAGGGTGATGATGTTCAGATGCGGGTGGTCACAGCTCAGCAGCAGCTCTGACACAAACTGGCTGGTAAGAGCTGGGAAGTGATTAGTGACGCCATGGTAACCAGATCAGAATAATCAACAGAATGCAGGGGAGCTTGTTGAATTTAACAGAGAAGGATCTGAACAAGACACAAATGGATGGAACTAAACCAAAACCAAATTATACAAAAAAATGAACAGAAACAGAAATTACAGAACACTCGGAGTGACAACAACCCAAATTTATCCAAATACAAAATGGGAGAGACAAACAAAACAAAACACTAAGACCTGCAGATTATGACAGAGGAGTAAAATTTCACTTTTTTCTTAAAAATAACAAAAAACTTTAACATACATTTATATTCAGCACATCTAAATACCACAGATTTCGACAATTGACTAAAACCTAGTAACAATTATGATGTTTAGTGTAACGATGACTAAGTAAAATGTGATACAATTAGGTACGTTAGGTGCGAAGAAATTAACTTAAGCTAGCTACTAAAAATTCAGTGCATTTATAATTATATGTAACAAAAATCTACTTGTGCCTTATGAAAATCTTTCAAAATCAGTTTCAGTATACTTAGCATTGGCATTAAGATAAAATTTTTTTGAATAACATGATTCACTAATGTTCTCTCACAAACCTCTGACATTTGAAGGCAATTGGTTGAACTGGATTTTATTTAGGGGTACCAGAGTAAAAAGGGGTTGAATACAAACTCCTCAAATGTTTTAGACTTTTACATGGAGATGGAAATTTCAAAACATGCATAATTTTCCTCCCATCTCAAAGCCTTCTTTGTGCTGGTTCTATCACATAAATTCCCAATAAATGACTGCAACATGACAAACTGCAGAAAAGTTCAAGAGGTGTGATTTCTTTTGCAAGGCACTCTAAATCTAAAAGTAGGCATCCCTGCAGTGTTTTTTATGTTAACATGACCTCTGATCTGCTACATTTCTGCTTTGACAGGAAATAAACCCTGAACTTTAAGACAAACACACAAAGGCTTTCCTGACAGGACAGCGGATCATTGGGGGAGGCTTGCATTACTCGAGATATGTGGCGAAAAATCTTTCAAAACATAATTTAGATGGTGTTAAAATAATGGCAGAGCTCAGCTGGAGAAAAAGAAGGGGGGAGGGAATAAGATTTGCAGTTAGTTAAAAAAAAACAAAAAAACAAACAAACCCATGTTTACTCTATGGCATGAATCCTTCCATCTCCTCCATCCTAAAACCAAAATTCTCTTTCCTGACAAGAGAGTACATTACAGTTCAGGACATTATGCAGTAAAATAGACCTCAAAACCACAAACTTTCTTATGCAAGGAATTTCCTTGCCTTTACCAGGCAAGGAAATTAACCTTGCCTGGTAAAATTCTCACATTTACCAGCTTTAAATATAATTTTTGGCTGTGATATTTTACATCATATGATATGATATACTACATCCAGTGACGTGCGGTCAGGGGAGGCAGGTGAGGCAGAGCCTCACCTGTCATGGAAAAATAATATATAATATAAAATCATTTATATTGCTATTTTCACCCTGTGGTTTTGTAATATAAAGTGTCTATTTTTTACTTAGCTTAACCAATTCTGAATAGTTTTTCTTCAAAATCCCTGGATTTTCGCATTTTCACATTCAAACACTCAGAAGCGAAGCCGGAGAGGCAGCAGCGAGCTCAGCCTCACTTGGGTTACGTAATAGCTCGCTAACTGCCATTATATGTCAGGATGTTCGTCCTGTCTGTACGCTGGCAATAAAATGGCTAAGAAACATTCAATATATGGACTGATTTTCCATAATTTTGCTTATGTATGTAATGTACAGTGTTTTTTTTATCCCTAACTGTGTGTGTCGTGTTTTGTGTGCGGAGGAGCGATAAGAAACGGCAGAGAACAGACTGAGGGGAGGCAGGCAGTTCTCTAGCCTCATGGCAGGGGGCGCTCATGATCCCAGATATTGTGACTGCACAACTGCAGAGTAAGACACAGGGAGCTAGTCATAGAGCTAGCCATGAAGCTAGCCACACAGTAAATAAGTAAAGTACAGCAATATATTTGTTTTCTTCTCTCTTCTGACGTCAACAGGAAAGACTACATTTTTCTAAAGTGGATTTTCAATTGAAGCAGGAGATGATAACTAAAGGAAAACCAACACCGGAGCTGAATGTTTTACTTCAAGACAGATTGATGATTCTCAAATGGAGTAGAAAAGACATGCCGAGGATAAACTTGATTTTGGATGAACGGATATTTTTGTGCAGAATTAGCGGTGCATGGATTTCATTGATACGTAAAGGTAAGACAGCAATAAGATGTTTTTGTTTAGTTTTTTAATGAAATGTGCATTTTGTGGGCTACAGTTAATGTTTAAATAATTCAGTAAAGTGGAAGCAGTAGCTAATCTACCACAGCAATTACTATTAATAAAACATTAAGCCTAAAACAAACTACAACAACAAACTAAATGTTCTGTTCTGTGTGCAAAATTCTTGAATGTTTTTTGGTGTTAAATCCTAAAACATGAAGCGGCATTGTTGTCAGTTGCTATTGCGACGAGTCTGCGTACCTTGGTGAATACAGATCACTTTGCTGTGGATCATAGCACGAAATAAATACCTGCATTTTTAAGTTTCACTGAGTTAACACTGCTATGGATGACATATAAAAGATTAGTCTTTTTGGCTCCCAGCGTTATTTGCATGCGTGAAATTTCCTTAGGTCCAGTAACATGGATGGTGTCTAAGTCAAAAGTCAGTGCCTCACCAGCAATGAACCTCACCACACGTCACTGATTACATCATATATGATATATTATATATGTGATATAGTACATCATATTCCACATACAAAACCATGTTTTGTATGTGGAATATGATGTAATATGATGTAATATATAATGTAATATATTCCACATATTGATGTAATATATTACATATATTATATCATATATATGGAATATATATGATGTAATGGAATATTGTATTCCACATACAAAACTATGTTTTGTATGTGGAATATGATGTAAAACCCCAAAAATGTGAAGGGATTTTTATTTATTTATTTGTTATCCAAGAAATCTTTTTTTGTGGAAAATATTAGAAAATTATTTCCAATGAAGCAGAGAAGACGGCGACCTCAGGAGCGCCAATTACTAAGTTTCATTTTTGCACCATGACTGGATTGTAGACATGTTAAATGTATAAAGGGAGGATCTGAGACACCAAATACTCGAACTTTTTTACATTGCTTATCGTGATAAAAACATCTCTGACTCTTCTCAGTCCTCCCCTGCCTGTTTTTATGACTACAACTCATCATCACCAACTGTACGGCTGTTTTGGCTCACTTTCACTCCTACTATGATTCGCAGGACTCAAGCATTTAAGTGAGATGAAATTTAGGAAACCGAAAAATCGAAAAGTAAATGGAATAAAACTGCTGATCAATTTTGTTAAGTTTGCTTTCATAACACTGACCCCCAAGACATATACAGCACCCTCTACAGGTCATTTGTTGCTCTTTCAATGGTGAAAGAATAAAAATAATCTTTTCTTTTATTGTGTCTTTTAGAGGAGCAAAAAAACTGTTAGATGGGAAGTTGAGGATCTCAGAAGAAAGTTTCTTCACATCAAAGGAAACAGCAATTCCTTTAGCATAGATGTTCCACTGGTCCTTGCTCCACAGTCAACAGGTGAGACTCCAGTCAAGGATATTTCTCCTTCTGTTCAGGTTCTGACCAGATACGTCAATCAAGATGGAGGCATCTTTTGAAACTTCAACCTAAAAGAATGAAGAAGAAGCTTGCTAGTCCTTGGTGATTGTTTAGTCACACAACCTTCTGAGCACACAGAAACAATTACCATCTTCCCCATCTTCTTGGTCCTAGTTTCTTTTGTTTCTCAATCCCCTAATGTAAATAACTTGTATATTCATGACTTAAACTACAGGAGTGAGCAGAATGCAAAAGTAACTAAAATTAACTAAGACAAAGGAAAGAACACAAAGAATACAACCATGAAACAAGAGCAATAAACTCAAAACCATAATGACCTCAACAAATATCCTGGGAAAATCCAGAAACCAAGTCACCACCCACATCATACAAACTTCCAGATTGTTTCTAACCCAGGCAGATTTAGAAAGGCAGTACCCAAACTGAGCTGAAATGTCACATTTATAACAAATATTACATTTTTGCCTCCCTTCAATGTCTGTCTGCCTCAATGATCTTTGTGTGCTGCATTTTGTCCACCATCTGGCCTGGACTCGGTTTCTGTCCAACATCTTCAATGAAGTCCACATACAGAATCTATTCTGTCCGTAATTTCAGTAGTAAATTTTTAATTTTTTTTGTTCTGCCTTTTTTTTAACCCAAATGTTTGATTTATGTTCTTGCGACTGAAACTGGACAGTTTTAGCCAAACAGTGGGTCAAAATATGTGGCTCAGTTGTTGCATTAAAAAAGAGACACGAGACATCATCTTTACATTCATCTATTTGACCTACACTGCTACTGAACTTTTCCCACAAGTAGGGTTGCCAACCGTCCCGTAATTGGCTGTTAAATGTATCGTCCCATATTGAACCGATACGAGATGCAATTTGTTCCGTATTCTACAAATATGTATGTGTAAGAATACAGAAATGGTCCCAGAGTATTTTATATAGTAGGCTGCCCCATTGTTTTAGTCATTGTTTTGCTCACTGTGTTGCGATATTTTGCCCAACTGCTTTCTGGGTAACACACTAACCAACACGCTGCCACCGCCACTTGCAAAGAACTGAAATTCAACTGACCTGCAGTTTGTCATTATTGGTTTATTTAGATGCACTCAGAGGTCACCATGACACCCTGGTTATTTTGACTTTGACTTTTTTAAGTGTCAGATTTATTTAGACTTGCTGATGAGTTGGTTCAGTTTCATTATTATTCAAGGGTGTGGATGAAGACGAAGAAGAGGAGAGAAAGAGGGCAGAGTAAAAGCCTAAGGAGGAGTGTCTGGGGTTTGGTCCTGGTCCCCTGTGGTAACACTCAATAACAAACATTAAAAATACCACAGAAATCCCTCACTGCATTCCCACGCTCCTGCCGGCCAGAACGCACGCACACACGCACGCG
The DNA here is from genome assembly GCA_903067075.1 of Micropoecilia bifurca. Taxonomy (NCBI): domain Eukaryota; kingdom Metazoa; phylum Chordata; class Actinopteri; order Cyprinodontiformes; family Poeciliidae; genus Micropoecilia; species Micropoecilia bifurca. The sequence goes on from CAEGAF010158840.1 coordinate 13,932, forward strand.
CGCGCGCACACACACACACACACACACACACACACACACACACACACACACACACACACACACACACACACACACACACACGGGTAAGGCTGTCTTTTTGACTACACCTTCACACACAGAGAGCCATTTAGTCACAAACACTCCCATTTTTCTACTTGTGTTGGGTTTGTTATTAGAAATATGGTCTGGATGAAAAATGCATTTGTCTTGCCTGCATAGTGAAAAGCAGAACAATCGAAATGATCAGTGAAAGTGTCAACCACAACTAGATAAAAACACCATGAACAGCAAGGAGAGGAGAAAAAAAGGTCTGTTCACTCCGAGAAGTCAGAGAGCAGCTCCTCTGCTCTACATGTTCATCTCCCTCCAGTCACAGGCCCGTCGTCCATTACTGCTATTTAAACTGCCATTATTCCTTCTATTAGTGCTACACTGCCGTGTTTGCTGGAATGGGTTTTCCTCTTGTCGCCAGTGGCTTTCTGACCTTGTCTCGAGGTTTGGGGACAGTCCAGCCAGAGATTCCTCTTTCCCTTCATGCTTCACATGTGCGTCAGTAATGTTACCACAACCTCTCAGAGTCCCCGCCCTTCACTGTAACCCCTTCTGGCTTTAAGCGCCCCACCCGCCTGTTTTCACTCAATGCTTTCCTGCTCTTTTTCCTCAATGTTCACATTGTCTTATACATTCACCTTCATGTCATCCCATCAGTCTTGTTCCTTTAATTAGTTAGCAGATTTAACTAGTCATTCCTATTTGCTCTACAAGTTAGATTTCTCACAGTTTCAAGGATGTATTTTTGTATAACAACTTAACCAAAGTAGTCATAAAAAATTTGTAAAAGAAGCTCAAGCTATGTTGTGCAAAATAATTGAGAAACAGTAGAGGTTTAGATGCTTTACTGTCATGAAATATCACCATTGAGGAAGCTGAAGAGTCCCAAATTCATTCTGCAGTGTGATAATTATCAGCAGCATAAAGCAACAGCCATGACAAGCTGTTTTCCACACACACAGGAGAGCAGCTAACATGAAGCATAAAGTCAAAATTATTCAGTGATAACAGACATTTATAATCATTATTTTTCTTTACATGAAACATCCATTTGAGCAGTTAAAACAATTGATGAGCATAATTTTCTTCTTTGCTCCTGTGTGTGTGGGTGCGCGTACGTGTGTTTAGTCTTGTATGTGATACACTAGGTACCATTTTCCTAACACATACATTGTGGGGACTGACTGCTCACTGTGGGGACAAAAGTCTGGAGGAGTGATGTTTTGGGGTTAGGTTAGGTTTAGGACTAAGGTGTGAATTGAGGTCATGGTTAGGTTTAGGGTTAGGCTGTAAAAATGAATGAAACATGAATGGAAGTCGATGCAAAGTCCCTGTTAAGATAGAAGGGCTTCCTGTGTGTGGCCTTCTTTGATGTTACCTCACCAAAGACCAATAAGCCATATGGGGACAAAAACCTACTCCTAATTCAGAGGACTCCTTTTTTCGTGTGTGTGAAAATAAGAAAATAGAAGGTATTACCTTTTGAGGAAATATAAAAGCCTAAAATGCACTCAACCAGTAAGTCCTGTAGAACATTTATGTTAGGCGGAGTAAAACCCACGTAAAGGCCTTTTAAACCTTTTACCTTTAAACCTTTAAACTCAGGCTACATTTACATTCTTATGCAGAATGTAAATGTAGCTGGCCTGAGTTTCAAGCTTTGCTTGCAGAATGAAGGTTAGTGCTGCGTGTTTTATACATACATCGATTGTGAAAGATTACAAGTATGAGACTTCTTAACAATGAGAAACCCTGAACAGACCTCTAAAACCCATGCTGGAGACTCCCAGCTCATTCTACATTGTCTGCTGCAACAGCTGGCTGTCCAACACATGGCTTGGAAACACAAGAATCTTATTCACAGAAACACTCCTCCTCCTGGGAAAATCTGCACATAACTGGAAAATAGTGATGTGAAAATGAGACAAGAAAGATCCCTTCTGGGGCCAGACCAAGAGATGGGGCCAACTACAGGTTGACACATGTCTTTTTTTTGTCCAGCTTGCCTTTAGGGTGGCACTATCAGCCAGTTGTTATAGGTACTTCAGTGTAACATACCAAAAGGTTCTGAAAAGATGTATTTAATTATTAGGTTACAGCTAACTCTACAACTGTTCGACATGTATTGATCTGAGTTAATTTGATGGTTTAAGTCTGAATTCTTTATTATTCAAGTACTTCACTTACTTACAATTAAAACCAGATATTTACATACACTGAATTTATGTAATTCTAGCTTAGTTACAATTACCCAAATTATTTTTTCCATCTGCTTAAATGCCAGAAAACGCGAGAAATTTTTTAGAGCTTTTTTTTGCAACTTTCCTCATATTCAAATGTTTACATACATTTGGTCAGTCTCGGGATCTTTTAACTGTATGACATGGGTCAAACATTTTAGGTTTTCTTTCACAATCTTCTCACAATAGTTTACTGGAGATCTGGCCCATTCTTGACAGAACTGGTGGAACTGAGCCCATTTTGTAGGCCAACTCAGATTTTGAGTCTTCCCACAACTTCTCAGGACAGGAGATCAGGACTTTAGTCAGTAGACTGACTTTGTCATCGTGAAGCCACTTTGTGGCAGCTTTCCCTGTATGCATAAGGTTAATGTCTGTTTGGAAGACCAATCTGTGCCCAAGCTTTTATTTTCTGGCTGTTGTCTTCAGAAATTGCTTCAATATTTTAACAAAATATTCATCATGGTGGTATCTAATTTATGAAGTGTACCACTTCATGATGCTGACATAACTTCATAGTTTGGATAGTGGAAACAGCTCTCTTCTTCCTCCAGATGCAACAATGGTCATTACACCCAAACAGTTCTACTTTAGTTTCATAAGCCTACAAATAATAATCACGAGTGTTTTTGAAAACTTTAAATCATTCTTGATTATAATCATTAATCATTATTACCTGCTGCTACATAAAACTCCAGAGTTGAGGGAGAACCCCTCCTTACAAGGAGTACATTATGAAAAGGGAAGAATGCCGTGTATTCTGGGATTTAGAGTTTCTACAACTCTTTTCTCCATGTGGGCAGTTCAGCCCTTGTTCTTCACAAGGCTCTGGAGGATTCTCAACAATAACAATTCAACATGTTTGTTCCTTTATATTTTTACTCCTGTGCCATTAGCAATCTTCAATTTTGGCATAAAGACATTTTCTAAATTCCTGATTCATTGCAGTGTTACAACACATTCATATTCCAGTAAAGAGCATCAAAACAGTCACCGTGAGCAGGATGTGACTAAGTAAGCTTCGCAGAGCTGCCAGTAACATTTATTTATGTTGGTGCATGTGTGTGCTCCTACCACTGCATGTCTGCTGTTACCCAACATGGCTGCATGTTGGCAACATTCCTGCATTAAGCAGGAATGTAGCAGCAGCATCTCTGGCGTTTCGCTTCTGTCTCGTCCGTAGCTCTGAGAGCTGAGACTCCTCTCACATAAGGTGTGAAAACCAGGGAGATAATAGCCAATCAGGCTCAGGCCATTAGCATCTGGTTGGCGGTGAAAGGAAAAATTAACATGGGGAGAAACTGTTATTATGAAAACCAGCACTGTGGAAGTACTCAGAGCGGCTTTGCTGGAGTTTATTTCAAGCTTGAGAAAAAAGTCGTCCAACCATGAGAAACTGCATAAACAAAGATGCACAGAGCTGCAGTGATGGAAGCCAGAAAACCTTTTCTTTTCTAATTATTCTCATGGCTGATCAGTTTAAATATACAGAGACACTGATCAGCTTTCTGGAGCCTGATTGGTCAATCAGTGTTGGCCCTTTTCTCATCCGTCTCTCATTTTCCAACCCACCTTTTCCACACAATCTCCACCTTTTGCGTCTCTTTTCAAGAAGTTGTGCATGTGAAATATTTTCTGCTGGGTCACATGGACCAGGATGCTCTAATGATGTTGGGATGACTCTCATTAGACATAGTGCTCCATCAGTGTCTTCTGACCCAGATATGAAGGGAAATATGCAAAAAAACAAACAAACAAAAAAAAACTCTGAGGGCTTATTTGTTTCTTGAAATGTGTGGTTGTAGCGTCACAAAATGTGAAGGTTTGAGTGCAGAGTCCATTAAGAAGATCTGAAATTACTGGTGCACATTCGGCTGCTCTGCTTTCTCCAGCTTGTGTTTCTTTCTCTGTGCATCATATCAGACAGACTCTCCTCTCATCGTGCAACAGCTGCAGTTTTATCTGCAGACAGGACAAAACATCAAAAGAAAAGCAAATGTAGTATGGTTCCCACACAAGGAATGTTAATGTGTTGATATGTTAGTGGACCAACATTCAAGACCAGCTAATCCTAAAGGAACTGTTAACAATTTTTCCAGAGGAGAGCTATGGACAAGAAAAACTAGCTATCTGTCTACAAGTTGAAAAGAAACATTCTCAAATAAATGATTCACGACAACAAAAACGGCATAAGGGTATGATGCAAAATCAACTTTTTTGAGACATATATTAGGTTGTAATGTTATAATAGAAAACTTATCTGGAGTGTTGCTTTGAGTCTTGCATTCTTGAGGAATCCTTCAATCTCCCATAGCAAACATTCAGGGGTGCCTAAACACTTGCTCTTACAAAGCAAGTGTTTCAATCTTGGAGCCTTGGAGTTTCAATCCAGCAGCAATTATCAAACGCCTGGTGGAACTGCATGTCTACTGACTTCTAAGAACAGTCGTAAACGGCATCAACAGACATTGTTGTGATGACATGCTGAAGGGGGAGCATCAGGAAGAGTAGGAGTTTCTTAAAAAGACAGAGGTCAATTTCAAGGCCTCAGGTATGCTATGATGCAAAGTCAATTTTCTTTAAAGTTGTATATATACAGCATTTCATAACTGAAGGTAACATGATTGCTTGATAGTGCAGTAAAATCGCACTATGTTCCTGGGGGAGATACATAATACTGCAGCTTTAACACCAAGTCGTGAACCACATTTCATTTACAGTCTGTCAGCTTTTGGCCTTGTGTTGTGAAAATAAAAACCTGTGGCACATGAAGAGATTTTTAATGGAGAATAGCTCACCAGGTCACATTTTACTTTGTGGTGTGTTGTAGTGCCATCTAGTGGCATAAACTCACAAGAACACAACACGTTATGTCCTAATAAGCAAAATCCTTCTACCCCCCAACGCCAGTTAGAAAGTACATCTCTTTTTGTATTTTTGTGTTCAACAAAAAACTAAGCAAGCTGTATTTTACTGAAACTTAGCAAGTAGTATGATTTTTGTAGTGATCTATAAATAGTTATAACCTTGTTGACATTTTCGCCAGCTTTGGCTGGAAAAACCATCAGCTATTGTATATTGGTGTTTTAAAAAATGTAATACTAATACTGTATAATATGCAGGTTATGGTTGTCCATTTAGTTTTTTTCATGGAACAACTGCATTGAATTCAACTAAATGACACCAAAAGTACTGGAAACCTTATTTTGGATTTACTTTTTCGTACTTTTTCAATAGAAGAAAAAATCTACTCCCACTAAGCCTAAAAATAGAAATATTTATATTATATATATGAATAGGATTGTAATTGTTGCAGACTCCCACTCTAGTTTTAATTGCACATGCTTTAACTGCATGTGCAATTAAAGCAGATGGACAAATTCCGACATTTTATACTTTCACCAGGATTTTTTAAGGCACAAATAAATACAGTAAAGTGATACTTTATGATGCTGAAGCTCATGTTCCACAAACTGTGACAGGTCATGTTTAACATGATGCCCGCTCCAAAATAAATTAGTAAATGATCATTTATACATCCACTGACATCTTGTCGACCTCTGATAGTCAAAATGTACAACTGCATTTTGACAGTTGATGATATGGGTAGATGCTTATGGTCTTTACTTGTTTAGCGGGACTTCCGTATTGCAGATATTAAAATATTCATAATATTAAATAACAGAATGAAAATACAAACAAAAAAACATGAAAGAATTCATGAAAATCCATCTCATCAAGTCCCGAAACAGGGACTCTATGTGGTAGCCCCAAGTGTAGTAGAATTAAAATATAGTTTTCAAATGATTTTTAATAAGTAAAAGTGAATTGTGCATTTATTTAGACATCTATGCCAGTTTTACATATCCAAAAATGCAAAAGAAGAAATGACAAAAAAGTCAAACATATCCAGGCTAGTTTTGCAACATTATGTACAGCTGTTTTATTTGTGATTCCCCAACCCCCAAATAAAACACCATTATTAATATTTTACTACGTACAATAATGGTAATCAAAAGAATCCGCTTATAAATGAAAGGAGCAAAAGGAGCAACACCAAAAAAATAAATAAATTAGAAACAAAAGAAAAAAAAAACAGACAGGTGGTGATTTGGGCAAAAATAGACACTAGTTAAGGTACTTCTTGTGCAACACTATTTTGTTTTCTATATGCTCTTGATGTCACCATGGCAGCAGTGGGTTCAGATTTCAGCTGGTGACTTACTGCATGGTGGTGTGTGCAAGTGCGGCGAATAAAGATACTTATCTTGGGACTCTTCATTAAATAAATTTTGATTTGGGCAAAAATAGACACTAGTTAAGGTACTTCTTGTGCAACACTATTTTGTTTTCTATATGCTATTGATTTCACCATGGCAGCAGTGGGTTCAGATTTCAGCTGGTGACTTACTGCATGGTGGTGTGTGCAAGTGCGGCGAATAAAGATACTTATCTTGGGACTCTTCATTAAATAAATTCTGACTTAAAACATTTGCTTCTTGCACACAATCATTAGAACAAGTCTGTTTACAGGACATTTGTGCAAACAAACTTAAATTAAGTCAAATCACATAAAAACTCTGAATTTTATTACACTTTGCTACATCAGAACAACAAGTCGTATTTTCTTTTTAGGTTATCTGACTGACACGTAGTCGGACGTTTTCTTAGAAGGGGAATAAATAAAGGAATCCTAGGCAACATAAACAAAGACTGAGCACATCCCTGTTATGGGAACGCGCCTCCATAAGAGCTACTTTTGGCTTTGTTACAAACTAACATAAGTGCGGATATGAAGAGAGAGAAAGAGAGAAAAATAAGATACAGAATGTTTTGAATTCTGGTTGAAAACCCCTGTTAAAGTCCCAAAATAAGGCTGTGGGTTTTAGGCACACCAAGGCAAAACTGAGCTGAGCACAATGTGCAATTCTGTGTTTCCTTTGAAAAAGATATGAAGCTTTTTGAAATGTACATGATTTACAGTTCAATTTACGTTAATCACCTGTCCAAACCAAGTCTTATTATAAAGATTTGCTAATAACAATAAAAATACCCAGCAAGAAAAAAAGATATACATATGCTGATTAATCACTTTTCAGACTTCATATGTTTTGCAGAACATTTTACTGGACAAAAAAAAAAACACAAGTGCATCATTGGCAAAAAACTGCTGGTGAGGGAACGAGAAGTGCACATGTGTGTGTTTATCTGAATGAGTGTGTGTTCACTGTCTGCTTCAGTCAGTATTGAAGTGCAGGTGTGAAAGTGTGTGTGTGTGTGTGTGTGTGTGTGTGTGTGAGCAAGCAAGCGCATATTTAAAGAGGTAGCAGAGAAACAGAGTCAGAGCAGCAGGTAACAATCAGCTAACAGGAAGGAAACAGACTATGTATGCAGCTGCTTGAGAAGTCAAGGTCAAACAAGTTTTAGTTCAAACGCTGAATCAAAAAGGTTGAAAAAAGTGCGATGAAAAAAGCACATGCACCCTTAAAGATGTCTTCTTTTTGGCACAAGTAAATGTTTTAGATGACATGTCAAACTCGAGGTCAAGTTTTGGAATGTGATCCTCCAGATGATCAAATCAAAGCAGTTATTTTGTTAATGCCAAGATATGTTCAATATTATTTAATCTTAAGTAGTCATCAAATGCAGATTGCTAATAATATTTTAAGGACATTCATAATTTTGAAAATGACATCACTGTTTTATATGAACAGATTGTTACATCAGACAAAGATAACCTCAGGAAATATGAAATGTAATGTTCAAAATATGACCCCTTAAAGTAAAAACCTATCCAAACTACTCAAGTCCTGAATGAAGAACAATTTAACAAATATTTATTCTGTGAATGATTAACCACAAAATCTAGGCTCATGGTTTGTGCATTTTCCCAGAATTCAAGCACTTTTCAAGCATTTTCAAGGTAAACTTCCAAACTTTGTCAGCACCAAACACTGGACATAAAAATAATACAAATGAACTAAAGAAGACAGTTTCAATTAGTAGTAAGCTAAATTGCAAATACATTTTATGTTTTGAAATGTCTCTTTCACACACCCTAAACACCTGACTGGTTTGAGAACAAATCAATAATTCAACAAAAAAGTCCCCCAGTTTCAATAAATTTGTTACACAGACCAAAACTGTGCGGAACCATTTATAAGGACTTTGTACAAAAATCAAGTACTTTCCAAATGTTGAAAACACCTAATTGAAATTCAAGCATTTTCAAGGATTTCAAGTGCTGTATGTTTGGATTTATTACCAGCACCCAACTCTGATTAGGTGCAGGATCAAGAACTCACTCAACTCGTACCTGACTGACAACATGAAGTAGGCTGAAGGATGTCAAATAGCAACAAACCAAGCCGCAATATCTAGATATCCATCAGTCTGGAAATGTCTACTAACCCATTTCTAAAGATTTGGGATTTCAGGAACTACATTGAGAATCACTGCAGGCAAACAGTGAAAACATAGAAGAGTGATGGGGGCGTAGAACAGTATGTAATATACATACATATAAACACACATACACAGATTATTTTTGTCTGATTTTAAAACATGTTTGATAACTTTAAACATTTAGGTGAGACAAAACGAGCAAAAACCAAGGAAATCTGTAAGGGCTGGATCCTTTTTCACAGCACAGTTTGAAGTGCTAAATTTTGACTTGAGTGAAGCTGGCAATATATCTTATTCACAAAAAGGGCAAAACCCCCCAAAAAACCCTTCAAGCAACAAAGTCGCCTGGTTGTCTTCAAACAGACTCACGGCACCAACTAAACCAGCCAATCAGAATCAGTTAGAGATGAACGACAGAAGGCAGAGTGCTGAGCGTGAAAGGCTGCAGTATAAATGTGAAAGTGTGTGTGTGTGTGTGTGTGTGTGTGTGTGTGTGTGTGTCTGGCTGCAAAAACAAAGCAAAACAAAACAACCAAAAAAACCCCCCCGCTTCTTTTGGTTATGAACGACTAAATCGGGATCCCAATGTTACAAAAACTCAACCAGGGCAGCTGAGCGGCATCAGCGAGAGGAAGGTCTACAGCTCTCCTTATCTCACTCTAACAAACGTCAAGTTCTCTCAGCTCAATGTTTCAGCTAAGCTAAAAGCTTTGGCACAAGCTGCACAAAGGTGGTTTTCATGCAGCAGCAATCCAGCTATTAATTTAGTAGCTTTTGAAGAAAATCATCAACTCTTTAGTCTTTTATAGTTATATATGTAACCTGGTTCATCTACTGAGCTCATCATATTTTGTGGCACCCCTGGCAGATGTTCAAAGCCTGTAGCCTGCTTTTATTGCAGCTGCATAATCCATCTGAACTTTTGTATTGGTGAACTTTTTAATCTGAGAAGTAATTTTATTTTGAAAATCACAGGTGGAAATGTTTATTAATAGTTAGCTTTTTTTTAAGTTGTGAGTTCATGCCTTTCTGTTTCCCTGGGGCATAAATATGCATAAACATGTTTTCCTATTATTATTCCTTCTTTTTTTTAATGTGGGATTTTTAAATGACTTGATTTTTTGAATTTTCTTCCTTCTTCTGTGTGAGATAATGATTCTGCGTTAAACAAAACCGTCTCACAGTCTTAAGAGATGGAGTCAATTGGACATCACAAGTTTTTTACTGTATGCGGACCCCGAACGACATAGGTTTTTTGGTTTTTGTGGTTTCTGGAACTGATGGTCTGATGGGATAAACCCTCCAGCTTCCTCACTGTCTGACCCTGACATGTGCCGCTCTCTTTGCAGAAGGGTTAAAAGAAACTGGTAAACGAGGTAAACCCCTCGTTTACCAGGGGTGCTAATAAGTGCGACTGCATAAGTTCAAAAATAACACTTCATAAACAGCTCAACAGAAGTTAAAGCATTTTACACATGGCACATGTATTTTTCTCAGGCATTTCTAACAGTGTTCTGTGAGAGAACGCTACAGGGTTCTGCTCTGCACTTTTTTTCTGGCCAAGACACTGACGTTACTATGGCAACCGACGGTTGTTTAAAAGCAGGTGCAACAAGATACATGGGTCGTTTCTGTTCTACCGGTCCAATTGACTACAAGAGTTTTGCTTTACTGTCGAAAAAGGTCCCATCTTGTCACACATGAGGATGCGACAATTACCTGCGTTTTGAGACGCTATGTAAATGATATGTAAATATCATGCAGGGAGTTTAATCATGCATTTACACACTTCAGTCAGTGAGAAAGTGATGCAAAAGCAGCTCCCTTTAAAATTATATTAATGCTGGAGTAATGAACATGCAAGGACCTGCAAACATTGAATCTGCACTGTGAGCTAATTTACCATGCAAAAAATTCAAAATAAAATTAATACAATGTGTATTGTCTAAGACTTCTTATGGAATGATGCAACACTTTGATGTGTTAAAAATGTTCAAACTTTTAAATGCACAATAAATAAATATGTAAGTGTCAGCTGTTGCATATCAATACCAATATATAATGATCTGAGCCTAAAACTATCGCAATAAACATTATGAGTTACAGTATGAATGAAAGCAGTTAAATTGTGTGGCTGTTCGTCACAAATATCTACATTGTAATTCATCTATCAGCCAGAAGGGGGAGATAAAGTTCTGCACTGCAGGTTTAAGATTTGTAGCGATTTGAGGTAAAAAAAAAAAAATCGAAAAGAAAAATAATCCAGAATTAAAAGCAGAAAAAAACTACTGTAACTATACAAGCATAATAACCTCTAGATTATTGTTAAAATAAAATCTTGTGTTCTATATTACACAATCAAGCTGCAACTCCCCCAAAAATATATATTTATATGTGCAGACAGGAGAGGTAGTATTTTTGGTTAAACATGGTGCCGAAGCTCAGCAGAACACGGACAGAGACAAACGAAGAAGAGGAGAGAAAGCAGAGTTAACATTTAGAAACATTGGGATCCACTCAGATACTGACTAGCAAATTTTACCGGATGTCCCTCATTATGCAAGAATTGCTTAAGAGTTTGCGGTCAACTTGAGGTTGAAAACACTGAAGGTTTCTGAGGAGAGAGTTGTGGTGTGCCTGAGTGTGTGTGTGTGTGTGTGTGTGTGTGTGTGTGTGTGTGTGTGTGTGTGTGTGTGTGGTAGAAGTTTATGTTTGGTTCCCTTTAAAGGCTATTGTGAAAAGTCTATACTGTAAATCACTGAGGTATCTGTTAAATGTTTCCAGCTTAGTGAGGTCTTTGTAAATAAGGCTACTGAGGTGGAGCTGCTGACCTGGTTCAAAGGGGACGAGGGCTACAGGAGGGGAGAGACTTCAATTATTTTGGGGGGCGCTGACAAATCAGATCTACAAATCCACTATAAAAGGTGCTAAAATGGCATGAAAACTACAAGAAGATCTTTGTCCCAGGACTGTAGACATCTAAATTTGATCCAGATATAACTGATGTGCAATACTGTACCCCTAAAACTGCAGATTCTCCCCCCCGTCACCCTGCCCTGCATTCTGTGATGTAGATACTGAATGTAAAAAGTCTTTACATGACTGTCGTTACCAAACATCGTTACTTTTTCTTTAAAAAAAAAAATCAGAACCTTGAGTCACGGAGTACAAAGCACGACAATGTCCCAACTCAAGCAACAGAGGTGAAATCTGTCCTTCGGTCAGACCCTTGAGCACTCTGCTTGAACGGCGAGTCCCTACGTCTTCGCAGTTTAAAAACACTTGATCTCATATGACCTTTGTACAAATTCTACACAGTCTTGTTGAGGTCCAAGCTGATGTCACTCCTTCGAATCCCAGGACCTCCATCAGGTCTTGGGTGTGTCACGGATTTTCAGAGCGGAGCTTGGTCGGCTGCTAACTTAAAGCTATGCAGAGAAGAGTTGTTGTAACTGGCTGTTGAAGACGACGACAAAGAAGAAGAGAAGGTAACATGGCTGGTTGATGAACAAAGAGGCACGCCATAGCTAGCAGTCAGATACGTCTCGTACCCAACCAGTTGAGGCAGTGTTATTGATGATCACTTGGCGGTTTGAGAAATTAGCTCCTGAAAAAAGATGACGCATAGGTTGACTGCAGTTCTTACAGATGATGACATGATTGAGCAAACATTTTTGCTTTTTCTTGTTGAGTTAAGTACTTGGGATCGGGTCCAAAGGTCCACACATGCTGCTAATCCCGACTTCATTCAACAACGCTCCTCAGCAGAAAGCCAAGCGCAAGCATTGCAGCAGGATGCAAATCAACAATCATGACAAACAGAAGAAATCAAATAATTACCAAAATGAAAGTATTATGTATATATCATCAAAAGCTTATTGATTGAACTAGAGAGGAAAGAAAGACATACATCCAGAATTCTTGGAATGGACAAAAAGTCGCCTAATAATGAGAATTTACTGAGTCACTTTGGGTGATTATGAGAATGTTCAACTCATTTGAAATTAAGATAATTTTCTATTTCCATCCCTTTTTTAAGGGATTACATCAAAAGCTCATATTTGGCGTTAGATGGAAGCTGATCGTAGCCCTCCAAAATATTCATAATACAATACTACATGTGACATAAACAACTCATTAAGTCGGTCATATTAAGCGGCTCTGTCCACTCAAAATTGAATACACAGTAAGAGTTTCTCTAATTGCATATAGCCAAAGCACCTTCCCGTTAACAACTAACTCCTCTTAGTAATTTACCTACATCAGCTTCTATGTACAGACTATGAAAGTGGTATTTACAAAGTTTTTTTTTTTTTTTTCCACAAGGGGGTGATCCAGGCTTGCATGAGGTGTGAGCATGCGCCATGTCAACAGATACAATATGATATGTAGTGATAAAAACTTCCTCTGCTTATGCAGCTGGTATTGAAATGACATAAATGTGACAACAAAAAGGTAGGAGGCTGAACTTTTTCCATTCATGTAAAAGTCCTTCTCATGTTTGTATCTCTGCCTTTTGCGATTACAGTCTGCTACTCCTCTAGAGCCGTGGTTCTCAAACGCTCGTGCAAGTACCAGGGCTACCACCTCGGCTAGCTTTAGCAAAACTAAGAATTTTTAGTAGTATTTATGAAACGAAAAGTCTAATGTTTGATTATGCACATAATCCCAAAAATCAATTGGAGGGTGCTTTGTCGCCATCTAGAAGGGTGGGCATTTATCATATCATTTATCATTAATTATGATAAACTTCATATAAGATTTTGATTTATTATCTTGATGAATTCAAATTAATGATGTCTAATCTCTAAAGCTGTTCCTATTATCAACATAATTATTTTCACAATTTTTATCCAGTTTGTTCAATGAGAATATCAATAAATATCAGTAAATCTGGAAATATGATTAAATGCAGTTATCAAGCACAATATTTGTGGGGCTGTGATTGCTGCGTCATTCACTCTCATCCATACAGTTACCTTAAAATGAAGTGTTAAATTGTTCTCATTTTTATCACTAGACAAAATATTGTGATGAAACCTTAAGCCCATATCGCCCACCCCTACTATCTAGTGGATGGTAGTATGCCAAAAGATGCGCTAATTTAGTGGATTTCCATGCTAAATTCATGAAAATGTATAGATTTTACAATCAATTTGAAAGCAAAACATTTACCCTTAACTTTAACTGTAAATAAATTCAGGCCAAAAGCATGTTTAGTCATTCCAATAATGAGCAATTACCATTAGCAAAATAAGGTGATAATGAATTTCTCTGCATCTTGTTCCTTTAAGCACTGTGAACAGGTTGACTAAAGAATGAAGTCCAGTATTCTGTGTAAATTAAAGATTCAGCAGAACAAAAAAAATCTCTAAAAGTTTAAATAAAATTATTTTTTGCTGCAGTTACCATTATATGCAAGGAAGCCAAGATGGAATTGGTGGTGAGAAAATGCACTTTTCACATTTTGAACTCTAACATCGTGTGAACCTTTTGTTCTTTGTTCAGTCTTATTGCAGAATATTTACAGTTATAAAATGTTCAAGAACCACTGCTCTAGAATGTTTGCTTTATCCTTAAAAATATTCAATTTAAGGCTTCTACTAATTTAATAAGAATGGTTGTGTAGCTACAAAAGTTATTATATATATTCTCTTAAAGACAATCTGACCATGGGAAATAATTTCTTAATTTTTTGTTTCTCAAATGGAGAATTTTATTAGTTTTTTCTTCCAGAACAGACATTAATCTGTTAGCTTCCTTTTGCTGTTATTCAGTATTAGAGATCACAGTGATGCCTTGAGCTTCAAAAACTCTCGAAATCTCCCTCTCATGATTGTAAGCTTACGCCAAAAACACACACACACACACACACACCGTAAAAACCCGAATACACATTATCGTCAGACAAACTTTCCCTGAGGCAACAGCTGGTTTCTGTCCAACTATATAAACTCTGTCTTAGCAGCAATCCCACCAGCCCAGCGACTAGATTTTTTTTCCTTTTTTTTTCTGAAAAAATAGCCATTCACAAAACAGGAAATTATCTTTGTGTAAGTCAGCCTACAAACTTCACAGGTCCCCCAAAACATCAGAGCACAACAAAGAGCGTTTGTTGGTTCCGTCAGAGCCTGCACACACACCCCCTTGTGGTCCATCGGCACTCTTACACGCTGTACACTTTTAGCAAAAATAGAGCGACTCCTCATAGCACGTCTCAGTGCATGTGTACATGTTGCATATACACATATCTGAGGAGAGGCCTTAACATACTCTTTATTTTTACTTTTATAATTAAACTCTCTCAGAAGTATTTCTGTCTATATACAGTACAAGTCAAGCATTAGATGTTTGACTTGTACAGCTTATGTTTATCATATTTAACTATGTAGAATTATACATACATTCTTCTTTTGTCACTTTTTATTTTACAAATGTAAAACCCCCTTCCATCTGACTACCCAGCATCCTCTTGTTCTTTTTCTTCCCAAAGTGCACCATCATTCTCAAACTAAAAGATTTCTGCAGAAAGATGTCTTCATAATGTTTTGAATATTTAAGATTTCTTCTTTCACAAAACGCAGAATTTACAGATCGCTCAGCTCTTGTCATGACCCAAAAATGTTTCTACTTCCTGTCAGCTCGCTCAATGTTTTTTGGATGATTTTGCTGTTAGAATTTATAAACCAACAAAAGTTCATAGCTATTTACATAGGAGTCCATCGTTGAGGGATGAGTAAAATATGCAAATCTCAGTGCTGCTGTTGCCATTTGAACGTGTGGAAAAGTAATGATGATGATGATGATAATGAGGATGATGATGAGAGGGAAATTACATCTATCAAGCTGTCTTCACTTTCAGAAAGTGTTACAAAGAGTAGATTCCAGTGATGGGTGGCGATAGAAAACATTTGGATTCCACAGTTGTGGAAAGGATGAAAATGGGTGAGATACCTGTGGGGGAATAAAACAAAACCAAAAGAAAACAAGGTTTGAGATTCAGGTGATCCAGCAGCAGATTTCTATTTTATGAATCCAGATATCCAGTTATGGCTGACGTTTGATTTTTGCTAGCCAGGAGTAACAAAAGAGGTGTAGACAGAGGGGAAGATGTGATTATCCGCTTCCCTCCCGAGCATCTGGGGAGTCGGGTGTTGTGAAAGCCTTCATTTTGAATTAAGGAGAAGGCGGCGGAGTTTGTTAATCATCCTGTGCTTAATGAGTCTGTGTAGAAGGGGGAAAAAAAGGATTCCTTGTTCTCCTCCTCAGCTACGACACCTCGCTCCCGAACACCTCCAGCACCAGCGGGGTGAGCTGCATGCTGTGCTCGGGCTGGAAGGAAAGCGAGCGGTACTGCTTGGAGTGCTCCTCGTTCAGGCTGCGCAGATCGGCCAGTTTCTGGATCATCTTGGCGTAGAGGAGGCGTCCGCTTGGGTGGTTGACCCGGATGTAGGCCTGCAAGGCCTCCGACATACAGTCCTGCAGCTGCTCTATGCGAGCGTGGTCCTGAACGCCAGGCCGGTCTGCAATGGACAACCAGAGGGGGTCTCATTTTGAAAGAATATTAGGGTCAGACTGAGAGGTTTTTTTTTTTTTTATGACAATAAAGTCAATATTAAAATATTACTAGGAGAAAGATGTAAAAAACAATTGCAATAAAAGCAAAGCTTCGATTGAGTTATGAAAATCTGACGGACTACACAGTTCATGTAATCTGTGATGCTTTCTTAGGGTCAATTGTGCAAACAGTTATTTGCACAATTGTTTCAAAGTCCTGATACTGATAATAATTTGATACTTTTGTGTTAAAATTTTAACATATCAGATACCAAAGAATAACTTCACAAGATGTTCAACTTTCCTCATTTAAAAGTATTATTTTTTGTGTTGCAGTTATAATAAAATTACTACTTCATTCTTCTAATATTACAATGATATTCAGGTAAAATTATGGGTTTATTCTTGTGTTATTTAAACTTTATTGTAATATGACTATTTCTCATATTGTTATGACTAAATTGTCATAAAATGATGACGTGGTCGTACAACCTCTCGTGGTATTTTAACTATTCTGTTAATATTGTGACTTCATTTTCTTATTACAACTTTGTTCTTGTAATATAACTTTATTCTGGTAATACTGTAACTGCATTATTGTGTTATTATGACGTTATCCTTGCATAATTTCAACTTGATGTCGTATGACTTTTTACTAATACGGACTTTTCATACAACTATTTTCTAATTTTATTCCAACATTACCCTCATATTTTTATTACTATTATTATCATTATTATGATTATAAGATTTGACAGTGACCTTCCAGAAGGATAATAACTCTGAACAGCTAACATAGAGCTTATATAGATTGGTCACTCCAGACCTAAATTCAATGAGATACCTGTCTGGACATGAAAGTTGATACTCACTGATGCTAAAATGAAGTAAAATGTGCCTAAATGAGCGCATCATGTCAAAAAAACAAAAAGTGACAAACTGTTCATTTAAAGGGTCTGACTTCAAACATATGCCATTCTAGATTTTAGCCATGCACTTACACTCTGATATGTCATATAAAATGCCATTAGAGTTCTCTGAAGGTTTGGATTGTAATGCAAAACCCCACTTTTGCCAATCCCTGAGGGAAAGGATGAGAGTAGCAGGGATTCACTGCAGCTCCTCTTTCAGCCGTTCGGTTATCGGCCTGTAGAGTAAACTAGCCTCCAGGCCCAACCAAAGCAGTCAGGTTTTATATTTGTTTTTGATGCTAAATCAGGAATAAAGATGACCAACATCAGCTACTGCCATATTATCACATGCTGAACAGATACAGTTGTTTTCCAAGAAATTATTCTCAGCTCAATGGAAGCATCACGTACACCCAATTTTTTGGGCGAATGTAGGTCAAACAGAAACGCTGACACCAAAACGAATCTTGGGGGTTCTGTGGCGACACTTCAGATTTTGGTAAACTTCGTGCCAACCCAGCCCAATCATCCTGCTGAATAAAAGGCCTCATCTTAAATGGCAGCAGCACCTGGAGACAGCAGGCAGATGGCCATGAGCAGCACATGCTCCTCCTCATGCAGGCTGAGCTTCTTCAGACCAACTTGGAACTTCACCAGTGGCTCCAGCAGCTCCACGGTGTGTCCGGCTGCAGACAAAAAAACAAACAAAAATAATCACAGTTATTGCTGCAGAATTAGTTCCTCTTTCTGACTTTAAAACAGGGCTTTAAAACATTACAGGGCTTTCGAACAAGAATCTAGATTCTTTTTTTAAAACAGGAAGTCATTGTGGAGAGCACAGTGTCTTGCTCTGCATGTATTAAGGAACACAGTGTGAGCTTGTTGCTGTTTTACACGTTCCATGAAAATACCTGAAGTAAAAACCCTCAGAGTGAGTCCAGCAAGGGGTAGTGAAGCAGCGGGTGAGTGGGCTCCTATATAAGATGGAAGAAATTTAATCTCATCTGCCACATCAACTCCAACAATGAACACATTTCTATCCCAGAGTTTCTCCCTGAGCTTCTGTTGTTTTGACAGATTTCTTGATGCAGCCGCCTTCATGAAAAGAAATGCTTCTAATAAAATTATCCTTAAGCTAATTGACTATTATTAAAAGAAAACACAGGAATAACAGTAAAAATAAGTAACTCCCAGCAGCTGGGTGAACTTCATTCACTTCTCATGGACACCGATGTGAAACGCACCTTTTGTGACATCAGTGATGCAGTATTTAAAGTCGGCTCCCCCGCAGCTCCAGGACATGTCATCCAGGCTGAATGACTGGTTTGAGCGCAACATGATGATCTCGATGGCACTCGACTTCAACAGAGCAATCTGGTCCTCTGCGGTCAGCTCTCTGCAAAACAAGCAACAGGTGTAAATGCAGCAAAAGAAAGAAAAAACCTAAATAAGAAGTTTGTTTTGACAAGCTCAGCTACACAATTGTACAGTTCTAACTTGTAACACTGATAGGATTGAGTTTGTTTTGGTCGTTTAACATAAATATCAAGAAACTTATTCCATAACAGAATGATATCAAGAAAAAAACTTCTCCAGACAAGCCTTTCTAGGAAGATACTTTTATTCCTAAAATACTCAGGCCTCATTCAATAAATGAAACTGCGTCTGTCAATCATATACTCAGCACAAAAATTAAGGTGTTAATTGTTAATGTCTTTTTTGTAAGCATGGCAGTAAATCTTATAACTATATAAATCTATTTGGTATTGACCGAGAGGGTCTGGGTGCAACCCATATGGTCAGCTCTGCTTCCTTACCCACTCGTATGTTTTCCTTAAAAAGTCGGCACCTTCAATGGAAATCAACCTATTTTTTTAATGCCAAGTTTATTTGGTTGATGCTTTATACAGAAAACAGATCCTTAACACTAGAAGCTCAAATATTAAAGCACAAAGCTGCAGCTTGAGCTGCAACAAGTGATTATTAATTTCAATATGTACCGTATTTTCCGCACTATAAGGCGCACCGGATTATAAGGTGCACCTTCAATGAACGGCATATTTAAAACTTTGTTCATATATAAGGCGCACCTCATTATAAGGCGCATAGAATAGACGCCACAGTTATGTTGCCACCTGTCCGGTATTGAACGGAACATTATTTGTTCCGTGCATTACAAATATGGATGTCTAATAATAAAAAATTGGTCCCGAGTTCTTTATATAGCATCTGCACTAGTCATTGTTTCACTCACGGTTTTGGTGTTGCGATAT